>VMBQ01002193.1:51422-105740 GCA_007657795.1 Dreissena rostriformis
ATAAATTTTAGATCATATAAGTATTGTTGTTCAGTAAGCTAATATACGCTTTGACAAAAATATTTAAAATTGTTTTCGAAATTTACCGTTAAACACGTAAATGTTTAAAGCTTTAAACAAGCCGTCGTTCCAGCAGTGGAATTGTTACCTCACTTTAATGCATTGCATTCCAACCCGCAAGGTATCAAGGTCAGTTTGCGGTCAGTTACAGAAATCGTTATATAAACGCTATCGCGTAAACTATGTGCACTTGAAGTTTATTTTGATCAGAAAGATACTAAATAAAGATATTCGGCAATATTATTATGGTATGTCAATCATAGATTTTTAATGTGTTTTAACAATTGCATGATAAGGACCAATTTTGAATTTAATTAGAAATATTTATCCATTTAGACTAATTTATTAATCATGAGCACGATGATTCACGATGTTATTAATAATGGAATCAAATGAGATTCGAGTGTTGCCGGCTGACATATATGCTTTCATGTATTGTCATGCTTCTTGTGTTTTTCTATTTTGTAAATATAGATATCTTAGTAATAATATCTAATAAAGCGAAATAAGCCACGAAATCTGGCGCAATACCCCGTAATTTATTTGCGTGTGATGCAGATAAGAACAGAAAAAAGGCATTCGCTATTTTTGATCTCATACATATTACTTTTGATCGTTCATAAACACCGACCACAATCAACGCCGTATATCTTTTTTAAAGATATTTATTGTTTTCCTGTAGAAACTGCTGAATGCTTTTTCTTTGCCACAAATGTATTTCATTTGATCTACAATATCAAACATAGATTATCGTAAAGAAAATGAGCGATTCATGAAAAGCGTTTAAGGAATGTATCACCTTTACGGTGTCCGCATATTACGTCTTTGTTGATATTTGCAATAAAAAGCATTTGGTGCACTTTGTATGCGTTCAACAATGATATTACACATAAACCGTTTGATAAAACACATTTTGTATACTATACACTTGGTAATTAATCGGAAACGTTCGAACACACAGAGAATAATAAAGACTCAGAGTGATATAATATATTTTGAAAAATTACCTTTTGAGCCTTAATGTACTCATATTGTTAATGGTCGTTTCTATGACTATGTATTTTAATAGTATACATATCTTACTAATAATGTTGCTTGTGTTGTTCATTATAATTATAGTACATCCACAGAACTTTTTCCAAATATAACATATTTTATTTTTGATTTGCGTTCAGATCTAATCATTTGCCTTCTTATTTTGCGTTAAGATCTTATCATTTGCCTTCGTATTCGAAATTGATGCTGATGTCAATTATATTTTGGTTAAAACAAAATACATGTAGGCAAATAATTATGTTTCTCCATTTGTTTTATATATAAGTTATTGCACTGACAAGCAAGAAATGTAAGGTAACTTAACAGCAAAAGTAGGCGGCATTTCGGAAGTTTCAAGTGACCACGGATTATCAACGTTATGTAACGCTCCGTTGAGAGTGAAAATATGTGTTCGGCTAAAAAATCTACCGTATCAAATTTAAACAGAAAACAAAATTTTATCGCTTATTAACACACAGTAATTATGCAAATTAATAAGGCAGTCATTACATAAAAACACAAGATACTGATTATTTCGATGAAGGTGCGTGATCTGTTTTTGAAGCTATTTTCTAAACGTCAACCAACCGAGCTGAAGCGATATTTGTCCAGAGTTTTATGAAAATGGCGCCGAACGAGATTAAATTAAGAACTCACAGCTTACCGATGATCAAATAACGAAAACTATTTTAAAGCTTAAATCTGGGAGTCGCAAGTGACCGACGGCTGTGGAGACGACTTTTATAAAAGTACGTTGCATATAATCTAACCGATACTTCGTAACTTATTCAAGCAGATTTTTAACACTGGGGGTATTCCAGATAGTGGGTCCCTAGCAAGAGGGCGTAAGCAGTACAATAACCATCGACCCGCACATGAACAAGTTGCCCCCCTTTCAAAGATTTAAATGGCACTGTGATATTTTAATCACCGAGGATGTAGCGTATAGTATATGTATACTTTTCGCTGACGACGTCGCGAGTTGCAATAGATCGCATTGAACTCTTTCAATGAATTTTGTACCTCCCTCCTAAAAAAAGCCAGAAAATCCATTCTGTCCAGAAAACCATATCAGATAATGTTTGCATATGTTTCATATATTAATCATTTCGCTGTATATTGCCTTCTCTAAAATATCCATTTTTTTATATATTTTTTACCATGTACCGATTTATTTTTGATGTTTATAATTTGAATAACCTGTGACTTTGTTTTATGTATATTGTATTGACATTTCATGTATACTCACGGGCTTATTGTCTACTGTATTATCAAATAAACTATATAAACTATATATTAAATATTTAAATCATTTGATTCCATGGCCAACCGTATTCCAACATAGGGATAGGGAATATAATGTGTTAATCTTAAGATAGTCTTGAAAAAAAAATAGATTTCAACTTTGAAAATATATCCTAAGTGTAAATAACTCTGTTAATTACAATGCAGTCAATATTAGTGTTAGTTAAATTGTAAGGCAGAAGATCGATGTCCTATGCATTGGTATATTCTGTTAAAACGAAAGGATGATATCGTAATAAATAATTGGGTGATATGTGTAAAACGTTTTTTTTTATATAGAGCTATGGATAGCCATGGATTTGGAAACGTTTGACTTTGTAAAGAAATTGGAAACGTTTGATTTTTTTAATGTCATTTTAACAAAGATCAATTTACTGTTAAACACATTACCTGTAGCACACCCTATGCGTTCTGCTTGATTTTTTTTTTACCAACAGACATTTTAAATGTATGTCAAATTAGGATAAATATCTATATATCAATGTGATATTTGACGTTCGAAAGTAGGTTTTACAAGATTCCTCTGTTCTATGAACAATTATCTATTTAAATTGATCGACATGTACGAATAATGTTAAGAGCAAATCGTAATTGTGCAACAAGATTTCACATAACATTTCGAGTTACAATTCAATCTCCGGTTCAGGGTATCTTCTACTTTTGAAAACGATGCTGCCAACATTTTAGAAAGTTTGTCTCTACATGTTTATATGTGTTATGTCTGATTGAAAGGGGATGTGCAGCATTATTTCCAAAATCATACTGTTGTGGTTTGCCATTTTCAGGCCTTTTATTTTATCATCTGTATAGGTAAAACGGCTATTGACTTTTCTTTAATTGGAACAATATTTATTTCGTACAATCGTGTTTACATGTCAAGGTGTAGTTGTCACGTTTCTCCATACTTGTTTAGATCTCTGCATGACGACGCACAAAGATAACCTTGCCAGCTGTCCTTCAGACCCTATCTGGTATAAAAAGACGACCACAGAGCGAGGACACTTGACACAACTGCAGCTATGAAGACCTTACTTATTTTCGCAGTGACTTTGGGTAAGCGATTTCAACATTTTCAACATTAAGTTACAATTAACGTTTCTACGTGTCAAATTGTTGTAATTCAAGCATGTTAATTCCATATACCAGT
Organism: Dreissena rostriformis; assembly: GCA_007657795.1. Classification (NCBI taxonomy): domain Eukaryota; kingdom Metazoa; phylum Mollusca; class Bivalvia; order Myida; family Dreissenidae; genus Dreissena; species Dreissena rostriformis. The sequence continues at coordinate 54,970 of VMBQ01002193.1, forward strand.
TTTCTTAATATATAACGTAATCAATACATTGTCTGCTTAAAATCGATTCGATACAGGCTCTAGATTGATTGATCTAAATTGATGTAAACAAACTAAGGCGTGTATTTAAATGATCACCAAACAGTTGTTATCTAAATAGTTCAGTAATTATACACAAAAATAAGTCCCGCTGCATCATTTAGCAGTGGTTATAGGGGAGAAGCCCAAAACAATATGTGTTGTTTGCATACAAATAAATGTATAGTTTAAAAAATCAACATTATTTAGCCGTGTGCTGCGCGGAGCTGTGCAGGCAAACCAGCGACTGCAGCCACGAGGTGTGTGGAGCGGGTTGGCACCTCACCTGTCACAACTTGGCGTGCACGTGTCTCTCTGGTAAGGCTTTATAGCACGTGCCTGACTGGTTAGACTTTCTAGCGCGTGGCTAGCTGATAAGACTGTCTAGCACATGCCTATCTGATAAGACTGTCTAGCACGTGCCTATCTGGTAAGACTGTTAAGCACGTGCCTATCTGGTAAGACTATTTAGCACGTGCCTGACTGGTTAGACGTTCTATAACGTGTCTGACTGGTTAGACTTTCTAGAACGTGCCTGACTGGTTAGACTTTCTAGAACGTGCCTGACTGGTTAGACTTTCTAGAACGTGCCTGACTGGTAAGACTGTCTTTCGCGTGTCTTTCTGATAAAACTTTCAAGCACGGGCCTAGCCAATAAGAATGTCGTTCGTCTGCGGCATTACGTGTCAAGACTTAGTGCGGCCGTTACACCGGCAAATAGTATGTTGATTAGCGGTTCTTTATATAAAATTATATTATTCGTGCATTTCTAAATCCTTCCAAAACTAATTATAATTTTGATAGTGAGAATAAGAAGCGGAATTATACTGTTACCAACAACTAAACTGTGTTTGGAAATAAAATAATATGACACCATACAATCATTAAAAGTTCAGAATGAAGTACATTTAGATGTTAAATAAAGGTTACTAGCAAATAAACGCAAGTAATGAGAATACATTGTATTTTCAGGTGCTGGGAGTAATTCGACAACAGGTACAACTGGCTGCACTACGGTCACCGACTGCCACTGTACCAAGGATACACCCCACTGCGTGGACGGCCACTGCATGTGTGGCTTCAGACCCGGAGGAGGAAAATAAACGTGGGACTGCTAGACTTGGGCATTTTCCAAACATCTCTTTTTAGCAAATTTATTGACTTGTTTATAATGAATTAATAAATATTTTCCCCCTAAGATATTTACCTTTTTTGCTTGTCATCTTTTAATTTGAAGTGCCGAGTTAGCACATCAGATCGAGTATGTACATGTATTGAATACATCAACCTTTATTGTGATGACCTTTATTGTGTATCTTTAGATCTTTACGTCTTTGTTGATATTTGCAATTAAAGCATTAGGTACACTTTGTATGCGTTGAACAATGATATAATCTACAAACCGTTTAAACATCGGAAAGTGTTTAGTTTGTTGATGGTGAATACTCAAATGGACGAATAAACTACATCTACTTCTCAATCTGAAATATCCAGACCCTGCCGAGGGATAACCCTGCTTAGCATGTCGTAGGACCGTGTTCAATAAGTTATAACGATAAAGTTGTTCTCTAAATTAAAAAAATTAAGCTGGCTCAGAATATTGTTTTTCGACAGTTATCCACAAAAGACTTCGTTGAAAACCCATAATTTACAAAAAGGACAAAGTATAACTGCAGTAAAACAAAACTTAGTCTGCCTATGTGTTATGAAACCGTCACATAGAGTATGGATACCCTTTGTTCGGATCGCTCGCTCAGATGGGTTTCAAGTAAAACTGTTAACTATATTGGTGTGGTCTTTATCTTCAAAATGTGCATTATCCGTATTTTATCCCTATAGAAAATGCATTGCGTGAATTTCATACAAGACACTTAAATAATTTAGTTAGATCGTGCAACCCTTTTTAAGAGACTTGCTCACAGATTTTCGCATGTTTTTGCATGCTTGATGTTTGTCATTAAGTGCTTTAAATACACGTAAACATCGGAACTAAAGAGGTTGTTTTTATAAGAGGGGAAAGGGGGAAAAAGAAAAAGAAAAATGTGTAATCCACCTGGGCTCGAACAAATAATCTTTGGATTAAAAAGCTATCGCTAAAACCAATCGGCCATCGGGGCTATTACCTTATCATATTCGTTTTATTTTACAGATTGTCACAACATATAACGAAAACAACAGAAATACTCCAAATGGTTCGATCGTTTCGCGTTTGTAACGCTTGATAATTTTATCCATTTCTAATAGTGATTACACGTGCACGACATTTCATTTTTCAACGATATGAGTCAACGTCATTAGGGTTATTTCGCTCCCTGATGTACCGTGTTATTTGAATCTGTGACCCAATGTTGGAAAATTGTCATTTCGACAATCTATGAGCAGATCCCTTTAAATGAATGAAATGATATTACTATTATAGATTCTAATATTTCTGCTATAAGAGTATCTTACTCTAGCGCATTCATACATTGAGCTGGAGATATGAACAAACGTAACAATTTTTTCATACTATATTCCCACGGAATAATAAAGACTAAGACCGATACACTATTTTTGGGGAAAAAACTTATTCAGCTTTGCTGTACTCCTGATATGCATATTTTTTATGGACGTTTCAACGACAATGTATTGGTAAATAATACACATCTTACTAATAATGGTGCTTGTGTTGTTGATAACCATGTTATATAAACAGAACTTTTTTCCAAATGTAACAAATTGTATTATTGATTTGCGTTACGATCTGATCATTTTCCTTTTTTTTTCCAAATTTGATTTAGGGAACAAAATATTGATGCTGATGGCATTTAAATTTGAGGAAAAAAAGCAAAAGTGGAAATTTGGTTTAAACAAAACAAACAAAAAACAAATGGAAAGATACTTACATTATTTTTATAGAAAATAATTTTGCAAATTAATAAGGCAGTACTTACATAAAAACTTAAGATACTACTTATATGGATGCAGCTGCGTGGCATGATTATTTGTAAAGCCTTCTTTTCCCCGACAATCAACCGAGCTTAGGCGATATCCGTCTAGAGTTTTATGACGTGGCGACGAATAAGATCAAATTTCGTACTCAGATATAACCGATGAAATAACGCAAAGTATATGTATTCTAAAGCGTATATGTGGTAAGTCGCAAGGGACCGACGGCTTTGGGGCCGAATTTTATAAAAGCAATTTGCATATTACCAAACCGATTCTTCGTAACTTATTCATTCACATTTTAAACAATGGGACTTTTCCGGATATTTGGTATTTGTCCCCCTTTCAAGATTTTAAGATAATTGGGATATTTTTTATTACCGATGATATAGCAGGTAGTAGGTATATACTTTTCGCTGACGACGTCTCCAGCTGCATTTGAATGCCATTTAACTCTTTCAAGGAATTTTGTGGACAGTCACTGCAGGTGTGGCCTCAGACCGGGTGGCAATTAAACACCTTCTTGTCAGTTTTTGAACCACTTCTGACAATTGTATATGTCGTTATTGATACTTAAATTTAAATAAGTATGTCGTTTAATTAAAGCTATGTTTATCTCTGAAGTTTGAAATGGTATTGCATACATAAAGCATTCACAAATATATTATTCTATAAATTCTACCAATATAGAAAACTAGAGAATACCCTTTTAAATTCATACATGATTTTGTATCCAGTTGTTCATCTGAAAACCTTAACATACAGTAAGCAGACATGTTCGCTCTAGCATATCATTTAATTTAAACTCACTAGCACGTATGTATGAGTTTTCATACACTATTATTGTTTAAAAGCATAAACTTCAAACAATTATGGGAATAACATATTCTTGTAGTTCATGCATCTTCTCCGAAACAGTTGATTGGAATAGAAGACATTCTTGAACAGGCCTGCAATAATAGAGAACACTCATAAGAACATGCATGTGGAGTACAGTAAAACAAAACAACAAACGAACAAACATCTTGAAACAGATGAAGTAATGGGACTAATAAAAAGACTTTATGTGATCAAGTAGTAGATGTTCTCGGTCATAATGCAAGTAGAATAACCATGAAGTGCCTAATATGATATCAAATTTTTCGCACGATAGTTTTAAGAAGGCCAAAAAAATGCATCTTTCATTTAAAACCATCAAAACGATAGGATATGTAGGTCCGCAAATGTTTTCCATTAAATTTGAATATGGTACGCAATTCCCACAATTAAATGTGTTCAATGGTAGACAGATTCCAAATACATATTCAAAACTCTTTTTTTTTATGTAAAAGCGAATACCATCAAATGTAGCAAAAATGATCGAAAACTCAACCTTGAATACCCCAAAAAAATAGGGTCGGCACAAGCAATTAGGGTCGATCCGATTAGTAGAAACTAAGAACATCGCCTAAAGGAAAGTATCAGTTCAGCAGGCGCCTGATATCCCTGTTGCCTACCCCAGTGCGGTCCGACCAGTGAGGGGCAGTTCCGGTGTGTGGACCGATCACTCGGTTGCCCGGTACGCTTCAAGTTTTCCCATATCACGGCTGAGCCCTGTTGTAGCGAACGGAAAGAAAACTATTGTTGCAGTTAACTAGAGAATTCTATACAATAGAACAACACATCATTATGTCACACTTTATTTGGATTGACTATTGACTCTTGTCGTACGTACTTATATTACCGACTGTCAAACAGTATAACTATGTCTCTGAGATATTTGCTTGATTGTAAAAAAGTGTGTAAATTTTAAAGACATTGAACGAGTAAAAAGCACATGTATATCTTATGTAAGAGAAACATGCAAGTCATGGCAGCCGTACCTGTATCGTTGGAATGGTGATATTTAACAAGGCAGCCGTACCTGTATCGTTGGAATGGTGAAATTTAACAAGGCAGCCGTACCTGTATCGTTGGAATGGTGATATTTAATCGCGGGAACACCAGTTGTCCGCCATATGCAACATTGTTTAACTGAAATGTTCACCAATAAAATTACACTTTTCAATACAACAAGTATTCGCTTAGCAAAATATACGCGTGGTCGTAATCCAAAACAAGACATGTTGAACTGAACAAAACCAGCACGCAATCACGCTTGGCTAACATGGCGCGCTGTTCCAGATTAACAACGGAATCGGTATCGAGACAGAGTTGTTGGGATTTTTATACTTACTTGTATCATGATGGTCGCCAGTCTGTTTCCGGTATGCGTGTGCAAGGACATCTCCTTGTCCTATAAATAATTATACACTTTGATACAAATTCTTATTCACTCTTAACGAATGTATTAAACGTCTTACGGTGGCTTTAATCACAAGTTTTGTTTTAACAAAAAGAATGAGATTTTTTTTTATCAGCTACGTACACGCTCGTTTAGATGAAGCTCCATTATTAACAATTATACCAATAGCATTACTTATAATTTTCATGTAAGTAAATGCTTGCAGATCTGTTACATGCGTAGATTGTAACAATAATTAGTAAGTGTTATTTGAGAGCGGGTAAACGAGTAATTTGAAAACATTGCTTTGCTTAGCTAGTGAGAAATAATAAAAAGGCCAATCAAAATTGATATAAAGTGTTGACAAATTTTCATTAATAATTGAATTTGCAATTTAAGGCGTTCCGTTATGGCAACTCGTTGTTTCCCATTTTCGACCGGCCCGGTAACAAGGACGAGAACGCGCAAAATACGATGTGTGCACCTGAGATTACGATGTGAGATCGCGATATTAATTTCGCGGTCTCGCATCATAATCTCGCATTCTCGCATCGTGAGTGCTCTCATTTGTATCGTTCTATCGCGTTCTTACCTTTGTAATCCAGAGGACGACAATACAAAAAAACGGAACACCGCAGCATGCAGTGGGATATATAATTAAGCGTTTAACGCTCTAAAAAATGACGACACATGTTGTTTCTTTTAAAATTCGACCAAATCCAAACACATCAATACTACTCACAAAATAATCCGTTCTGGGCCACGTCGGTACACCAGGGCCAAGATTGGAAATCTGAAATAATATAGTCTTACTATCCGACAACTTGAACAAGTGACCTCCGAGTTACAACCGAATACAAACACAAAATAATAGTAATATCAATACGATCGCATGTGAACACATGCCTTATAACTTTTATCGGCTAGTTGCAAATACCAATCAACATGCAATACAATTTTAATTCACAGCTCCGTATCATGTGAACCTTTTAAAATTAACAGGAAGCCTCAATTGTTTTAAACTTCCGAAGAGAGATTTGTTTGACAGTATGTTAAGCCATTCTGAAAATAAACACTTCATACTTTTGGTCATTTCCTATCAAACATGCATGTGCTGGCGACGTGGACTTGCCTCAATATGTGTGCTTATAAATAATGCGTACACTCATGAGCATAATCATTTATGATTGCTCGTCTTTGTGCAAGATCAAGACCAAATGTCCACCGAATAGCATGGGGTTACCATGTATAATGCGTTGATGGTAGCACACGTACACGGAAGCAGTCGCTGCTAGGGACGTTGTTCGTGTGCCGCAGGAACAGATGAGTGGCGCTCTCGAGGCGCCGCGAGACCTTGGTGAGCAGCGAAGGGAACACTTTGTTCCACTCGCATATCGGAGCGCTGAAAGCGGGATACAACAGTTAATAGTACATATACAGTCGATCTAGCAATTGTCTCAATTTCGTCATTAATAAACGTAAGTTAACACTTATTATTAACCTGTGACAAAACATGAAAACAAACATCAGTGATTATAAATAATTGCTATACCTGGTCATTTGCCCGATATAAGAACTTAAAGGCTATACCGATGTATATATAATTATTGGAATCGAATCATTTTCAATCTTCTCGAGCGGTAAATTGTAAGGCCACATTCAAAATTACAAGTCAGTAATGCGTTGTCAAATATGCATTTCAAGGAAAATACTGTATTATACCTGAGGTGTCTTTCGTCCACCAGATCATACGCAGTGCTCCCTACCTTGTCCCTCTGCGGAAACTGAAACAGTTTGCATCTACATTAATATACTTATGTATGCAGTAGAGATTTTCACATATCTATTCTAGTATTTTGCGTTGCTTTTTTCGTTTGTTTAATATCACCGATTTTGTTTAAATAACTTTTGAAAAGACCTTATACACGGTAAGTAATTTATGTTTTTAACAATAAAAAGCTTTCCATACCACTTTTTCATTTCCATATTGTGCAATTAACGTTCCAGCTTCGCCTTTGTTAATGGCGTCATAAATTAGCTCGATTCTTGGTAGCCATGACAACAGTTCAAGTTTCGAGAATCCGTACGAATTCCAAAGACGAGCACGAAAGCAATGCAACTGTTTTGGTGTTATCGGCCAGTCCTGTAACTAAATTATGTTCAAAAATTTAGTTTTCTTGATATATTATGAGTATACTTAATAAACTTAATATATTAATGTTTTCTAAACAAACTCATGACTCTTTTTCTAAATACACTATTAACACTATTAAATAAAATTAAAGCATAAAAATATGTTTAATAATGGTGACCACACCACCATACGTGCCACATCAAACAAGGTCTCTATCTTCTTAATAAGTAAGAAAATGCATTGCAAAAGCTCATGCTCGAGTTATTGGGCATTGAACATTTTTATGTAATAGCAAAGGTGACGTAAGTTGGCCGTTTTATCCAAAATGCAATCGAAACATATATAACAAGAAAGGTCATAACATAAGATATCAATGTATTTAGCTTCAATACAATATATAAGTTCAATCTCGAATAAGTGCGAAAACCATTTTTCCAAATTAGTAATTTATTACATTAACTGAACTCCAGCTTACCCGTCTGCTATCCCACGTAATATAATGTATCAGTGTAACTATCTATGAAGTCTCGTTAACGTATCTAAATGCGTTATTGTGTTCTTTCACGGAAATTATTGTTTAAGTTTCTAAGACGTGGAACCCATTCATTTCGTATGCAAGCCTCAGCGAGGTCTTAATACTAGTATAATTTATATTTAATTTCGATTTGAGTTATTGAGCCGAAACCCACTTTGACACGTCCACTATCCGCACCAATCAACAATATCTCACATTTCAATATATATTTTTATAGAAAAATGTAGTCAAAATAAAAACAAACTTATAGATATACAAGTCTTGTCAATAACAAATACGTTTTCCGGTCTAGTAAAAGGGGAGAGCAAGTTTTAACCTTATTCAGTGACGATCTGCAGAGTTGTTGAAAGTGATGTTCTTGTATCGCAACGTCGTCGGCTGGTTCTTTCTTGTCGCTATCATGGCCGTCCGTCGTGGTCAGCAAATAGTTCAAGTCTCGAATCAAGGCAGTGTCGTCTGGCTCTAATTTAATGAACTTGATGTACATCAGTAGTAGACTCATAGTGAGTATATATATGCAAATACCGAAAGAGATTAAATGGGAACATTTGCGTTTTGTAAATGATTCTTACTTTTTATATTAAATATATAAAACAAAATCGTAAATATGCAGCAATAAAGAAATTAATATACAATTTTAATAATGTTTATTATCAAAAACTAAGTCAACTTCACTTAATGCCATATTATTTTGAAGTGTCCATTCCAATTCATTGTATTGTCGTAACTGTAATATATCGTACATTCATTATCACTATAGTGTAAGTCAATATGGTTTATCAACATAATAGAGCGCTTCAAGTCAAGAAAATATCGTTTTTAATCAGACAAGGGTATTCAGTATGAAACAAGACACACAGTGAAACTGATGGATGGTCCCCGATGATGCGATTGTCATTGGATTGGTTATTTGTGTGGAAAGAATGTGTTATTCAAGAAAAAATAGTTCAATAAACAGTTCTCTGGAGCGGAACGACATGACACTATGCTTATGTGATACTGCATAGTGCATATACACTTTCATCAAACTCGGACCATTTGTTCGTTTTATCTATCACAGAAACCTAAAATGTATATACAATTCAGCACAATCGGATCATTAGTTCATATGATCTGAAACAGGAACGTAAAATTCCTCAGAAAAAATGTCATAATTTTTATAAATGGATAAACTGCCTGAACAATAACCGGAGCGGAACAACCTGTTAGTATACTTATGTCCACTCAATTGGGTTGCTGCAAATGAGGTATCATAAAACTTGGATCATTATTGTCCGAGATAAAATGCGGAAACGAATTATTATTAAAATGGCAATAACTCCGTACATAATTTATAAAGCTGAACGACCTCACAATATGCGCATGTCTACCGAAAAAGGAAGGTGTATACAAGATTTCATCAAATTCGGATCGTAGTTTCCTGATATTTCGCGTGGAAAAAATCCATTAGAAAATGACATATTTATAATCCATACTATAGAGATGCAGCAAATCAAGTTTTATTCAATTCTGAATATCAGTGTCTGAGATCCCGCGCGGAAACGAAAAGTGTGACGGCCGGTAAGAAGGAAGGACGGACGGACTGACGGCATGACCTCAATCGAGTAGGACAGAAACGATTATCAGGCAAATTCTTTCCAGATCCACGCAAATTTCATCCATCAAAATTTGAATTCGGACGGACGGACAAAGCGGCGAATATATGCTCCTTTCTTTTGCGGATCATAATACATACTATTGTCGAAAAGTGTACCTTCATCTCTCGCATTTTGTAACAGCTCTATACCTCGCGTTGTCATCCCGTACTGAAAACAATCAATACGAATATCAAAATCTAAACGGCTATCAAATTCTGAATGGATGGCCATAATGTATTGTGGTGGTACATGTATATCGGTATTGCATACACATGGGTTATGATTAAAGCATATTACGGGGTTAGAAGCACTGGTAAACCGGGAGTAAATAAGTATTGTTTTGCTGAACAATTTATTGCATGTTAGGCGATGCATGCATTTTATATTGAAATACAGATGTCTAAACGTTTAAGAAAATAAACCGTATGAAAGAGTGAGTATTGAACAAAATGAAACTTTATAAAGAATGCGGAATATATGGCCCCTGAGGTCACTAATTTTCCAGAGCCAATATACGACGAAACACATACAATAACTCAACACCTACTTTAAAAGATAATGCACATATTTTATTTATACGCTATACGAACAGTTAAAAAAGCATAACACATATACTGATACCTCTTTCAGTGCCATGGCAAGTGTTCTAACCAACGCAGTATATTTCACTTCATGGTCTTTGAAGCTGGACCAGTTGTCTACGAGATACTGAAACCACTTGATCGCTTCAAATAATTTCCCAGAATCTCTTGCGGAATTGCCAATGAAGAAGATGTCGTCTGCAGACAACGGCTTAGACTGCCCCGTGCTGAGCGCCCCTGACGTCAAGGTGGCAAGGTCAAGGTCGAAGACGCTCCAGACGTTCAGGATCCCGAGGGCTGCCTGAATAACGTCACGTTTTTCGGGCCAAAGGATACCTTCTCGCTTGCTCACGACGTCAATAACTGGCAAATGGTAATTTATACATGAAACAAATGACATGATTATTAACAAATAAGTTGTGAAAACTGTACACATACATTCGTGTCTTACGAACATAAACACATGTGCATGGGGATTCGTAAAGAACTTGCGTCATGTCCTTGGCAAGTCCTTTAAAAAAAAAACTAAGCTGGCATTCACTGTATTTGTTATGCAAGTATCCGAAGTTGAAAAAACTGGGATATTGATATCTCACACTAATTGATATGCATTGTTAACGGTGCACATACCAAATATCAATTCTATTTTGATGCATGCTATATGCATAACGGTCAACTTAAAAGATATATCCACGACCTGTGCCCTGATATATTGCCTCATAAGATAGTGGCTGATCTGAAGATATAGACAGGATGAGCACAAGGTACAGAGTCTCTTTTTACCATAACGCCTTTTTTTATGTGAAACATTTGAATACAGTTTTATATAATTTCCAATCGTATGATAACTATTATTTGAAAGTAGTGTGGAAGGAGACATCAAAGATACATTACACTGGACTAAAAAAATAATAATCCACCATTAAACTGTAAATAGTGGTTAGCGTGACATAACATGATCAATGCAAACCATTATTCCCACTTAAACCTGTCACTATCTTCTTTCATTAATCGTGTATTCAAACGTTAGATAGCTTTGAAAAAAACATCATCTGTTTTCAAATGTATTTATATCACTAAACCAAGACTGACTGTATTTCTGAAATTTAATCGCCGACGATCTGGTTTTGTTTTCAAGAGTTTGAAATACTTAACAATCATAACATTATATGAAGGGATTCAACAGCTTACATGAAAATAACCGGTTAACCTAATAGTGTAACCAGTTATTGACCGGTTAACTAAACAACCTTAAATTTTTAAGTATACTTTCAACAATGCAATATTGCTCGAACATGTCCTCTCTTTAAAAACGAAAGTAATTTAAGATCACTTTCGTTAATTACATACGGGGCCATATTAATTTCTTGAGCAAAATGTATTCTTAATTGTATTTTAATAGATTTGTAATTGTGTGTTTTATTTGACATTTATTCATTCTGCGTAAAAGCATATGGCTAAGACGTTTTAAGAAGTACACACATTAACAATACTCATTTTCGCGTATCATTATTTTATTGTTGGTGTCGTCGCTTACGTTCGCGTCGTATCGCTTACAATAATTTTGTGTTTCTTTAATTTCGTTTTAATTTTATAAAGTTTGAAATTAACTTAATATAGAGATGTTGTTTTTCTGCTTAAGGTCGACGTAAAGGAAGTCAAGTGTTTAAAGCGAAACCACATCATTCGTTATTCAATAATTACATATTGTTTGTTTGCAGGATAGCGTCTGTAGCCTATTTATGGTTGTTTGATGTCGATTGAACATAAGGGTTAAATAATGTGTTTGAATAAAGGACAAAAACGCAGAGTTATTTTTTTCACAGTTCGTAGTTTTACCAATACAATAATGCATTGAAAAATACACGAATGGTACACCAATAAATTATGAAAGATCTTTACACCTAAACAAACTAAATAAATAACAGTAACATTACATTCTCATAGAGCAAATACGACTGGTAAAGATTTTAACAACGCGAGCAATCATTATTGGATGCTACTACTACTAATTGGTTTGTTTACCCTCGGAGCTTCGGTTATAAAAACCATTGTCCGAGCACTCTGCTTAACATCAATACTCTGCTGTAAAAAGGCAGTGGTCAGCCCGATTTTACTGGGCTGAACCATATATACATAGGGACTTTGCAGAGTGCTTTAATAAAAATCTAATTATTTTAAAAATATCTCTACATAGGACTATACTGTTTGAAAACGCGTTATAAACGCTAAGAAGAACGAAAAAAACTCAAAAGTGAAAAATCTATGATTGCTTAACTTCGCAGAATAAGCAACTTTACCATTAGCTAATAGCAGTTTTAAAACATGGCTCCGATTGGCAAAAATTGCTTAATTAAAAAGACAAGTAGGTCAATCCGTTTTCTGATACAAAATTCAATTTCGCATCTGAAAACGGCTTGACCTACATAGAAGGGCGTTGACAATATAAGCCGACGCCGATTGGTCTAATATAAATATCAACCAATTAGCGTCAACTCATATTGTCAACGCCCTTCCATGTATGGACAATGGAAAGAAACACATGTCATACACTATATTAATAAAATGTTATTATTATTAATATTTTCGATGTAGCGGATCCGTGGTCTAGTGGTAACACACTGGCTTCACAATCCAGAGATCGCTGGTTCGATCCCCCGCTGCACCTAACCTACTAACTCGTCTTTCGCATGAGACGTTAAACCGAGGTGCAGTGTACTAGGTGCTATACACCGGGCACTAAAAGACCCAGGGTCACCTCTGGAACGGGGTGTCTCCTGTATCTTGCACTATCCCCCGTAACCAACTAACACGTCTTTCTGGGGGCGATGGTCATATGGGAGACAATACCGGTGCACTCGATAAAAAAATATATATTATTATTATTTTCATTATTGTTATTATTGTTATTTATATTATTATAATAATGGGTATTATGTATATGTTCTTTTTCTAATGCTTATTTCGAGTGTTTGTGATTAAAAATAGATAGAAAGAGAGAGATAGCCCAATTTTTATAGGTAATGATGTTGGAAACACATACTATTGTGTAAGGCATCATCATAATTAGACCCAGTATTCAGCATATGCTGGACTGGGATTTTTGGGAGTCTTTGAACTTTGTGATCTGTATTGAAGATGTTGTTTTCACATGGAATTACTATTGATAATACTATAGATTAGATGAGAAGTAATTAAACGGGTGGATATTATGTTTGAAATAAACAGAAAAATGAGTACTTTAGGGCCTAACCAGATCACAAAGTGGTTCAACATTGCTACTAAGGGTTTATTAACATAAATTGATCTATTTTTCTAATCAATGAATGGAATAATTCTTAAGTTAGAGTCACTTTGATGTAAAAAAAGACAAAAAAAAACAATGGGAAAATATACAAAAAGTTGGGTATTAATTGGTTGAGAAGCTGGAGCTTGGAGTAGTTCTATGTTGCAAAAGGATTGCACATTTATGTGAAAATATGTTATATAATTGCATTTTTATTGAATGTTGGACTATATTTGGGTGTGATAGCTAATGTTGAACCCTGTCTGTAAAGAACCTTATAGGATATTGGGCTATTTAAGAAGAGATGACCTCCCAGGGCGGCGTTATGACAATATCTAAAAGGAAATTTAAAAAAAGTATTTACAAGATAGGGGTAATGAATAATTTGTCTCCAAACGGTCACCTTAATAGGGCCACATAAAAATTAAACAGTAAAACAATGTTATGTAGAGACAAAAAAATTGAGTTAATACATGGGATTAACTTATAGACATTATATACAACATTACGTGCATTAATTTATAGTTAAACAACAAGATGCCACATTGGGGGTTTAAAAAGAAGGGATTTTTGGTAATGAAGGCAGGGAATAGCCACCAGAGGTAAACAGATAGAGATGAAAGGGAGATAATTTATTGGATGCTGGTTAACAACACATCTAAATAAGCCGACCAAAGTCTCAACTGATTGATATTTTTCGCGAGTTAAATAAATGTGTAAATTAGGTCTATGCTAATAGCATTCAATCCCCACAGTTCGCTAATTGAATTTTCGTGAGTAAAACAAAACAATAGTGCCAATTATCCAAATTTACCCCCTGCCTGTAACCACAAAGGTACTGGTTTATGGCTTTATTACCGTGTTTATTGACACGTGATTGATTCCCGTCGTTGTTGTGGCATGTTGTTCTTTGAAGGCGGTAGTTGTCGCGCGCAAAATTCAAATCTTACGATTTATTCGATAAAAATGCATTATTTAACAAAAGTTTCAGGTTAACCTTTACAAAACAATGTAACCGGTTAACTGATCGTTTCAGTAGCATAACCAGTTAACCAGTTGCATCAATAATTATATGTATGATTTAAAACAATATTTCATTATATATGTGGTGGTAGTTTGTGGTGATTATATTGTTCACAGTTAAATGTTCATCTTAAGAATATGCTCGAAAGCAACGGTTCCTTCAAATCGTGTTTCATATACTGTATATCACAGAAAGGCTGCACGAGGTAAAACTAAAATCAGAATGTCGGTTATGCATTAACTGAACTGACCCACAATCTGATCCTCTTATAACTGAACTGACCCACCATCTGAACTGACCCACCATCTGATCCTCTTATAACTGAACTGACCCACCATCTGATCCTCTTATCAAGGCCTCCTTATCTTCTGATTTCGAACGTATATCATGTTATAGACTATGATACCACGCATAGTCACAATAACATCGTCGTGTCCTGTCAGCGGAGCTTACGCTTTCGACAACAGTTTGACTCGTACATTACTATATAGCAATATTAACTATCACATATAAAAGAACTACATGCATAAAAAAAAATAGCAGTGCCAGTTACCATCCGCGCCTGTGAGGAAAGGACATTGGTCATGTTCCTCGCACGTGACTCTCTCGCGCAATCTCGTCCAGTCACGCGACACACGAGACAGAAAGTGAAATACCGTCAAAGGAGTGGCAACCGGCAGAATAGAGATGGACTTGTTATTCTCGTCTTTCAATAGCTGAATGGCACTGAAATCGACACATCTTAATTCAATTGGCATTATATCACATGGATTTAATGTGTAGAAATGTGAGTTGGGAATATCTTCACATCTTGGAACACAAACAAAGATAAATTGTCTTTTTGGTGGAATTTTATGACAACATTCCGAAATGGACAAATATATAAATATTAAACTCGGTACCCGTATAAATATAGAAATAAATTGTAAAAAGCATTAAAGCATAAACTACAAAACAATAAATACGAGTACGTAATTGTGCTGTACAAATACTCGCAATCAGTTAAATATAACAGCTTAAAGTACTACTTACTTTTTAATATTTTCTTCAACAGATTGTCCGATCTTTTCTTGTCTATCTATATAGTTCCGTAAACTATTGAGCACAATTTTCTCATTCTCCAAAAGTTTGTTGATTTCAACAGTAGACGAAAACTGTTGACCCGTCACCGATGCCACCATTAAATATGAAACAGCAAAGCCAACGAAAGATCGTACACTCATCATTATGTTTTGTATCACTAAACTACCCTAAAATGGTGTTACCCACGACAATCTTAGCACCAATGTATCTGAGCCAGTATTATATTTTCCCTTAGAAACGTTAATCAAACCAGAACAACTTGCTGACGTGTAAATGCATACGACCAGATAGCGATTTTGTCCTTGTGAGCCAATTTGAATGGGCGGCAACATCTTGCTAGGTCTTTTATTCGTGGCAGGGTTTGAGTGTGTGCAAAGATCTATACATACACATGTGTAATTATAGATCTTTGATGTGTGTATTGAAACCTAAGCTATCAACCGCGGGTACCAGCTGTCGAGTTGTTCATTGACAACATGTGTGCTGATGTAGTTATCGCTCAAATGTGTAAACTATTGATTACCGAGGAAACGTATACTTAACCAATATTATTCATTTACTCGAAAATTTTGAAGTTTCCGCCCGTTATATTTCAATTAAAAAACTATAATATAGATTATACCAAACAAAGAATTTTTGAAAGTTTTCATGTATTTCATTTCATACACTGAACTGAACATTGCATGGTGACGGCTGTAAGATTAACAGATAACGAAAGTGTTTTATAACTTCTCATTCACAAAGTACATGGACCTGAGCACTACGCAGTAAAATATAGTTCACATTCAAATTGCTAGTTATCAAATCAATTAAGATTGGAAATATTCGCAAACCTTTGTATTATCTTTTTTTTTGTTTATCAAAAACAACACTTTGTTCTCATTTAATTTATTCGCATCCAAACTCCATTCGTCGTTTTTTTATGGACGATAAACTACAAAACAATATATAAATGTATCTTTAAAACGTTGATCGTAAAATGCACAGACATGTTTGCCCATCCACTTGATTAAATTCCACATACTTATACCTGCTTAGGATTAACATTATGTTTGTTTATTGTGATTTTTCGCCGTTTTCAACAGTATTTTTGTCATATAACAGCACTCGGTTAACTTTCACTTTTCCTATGTTAGCTTGTTTACCAACAGTATAGTTCACTTATTTATGCCAGTAGCTGACAAATGCGCAACCTTGTACAGCGGTAGGGTGAAAATGACTGTTGAAATGATTTTATGACCAATCCCCACACAAGTTATGTGACCGGGCCGGAAATCGAACGAATCGAATGTGTAGCCCGGTGCGGTAAATTTCTCCAACATTGTATTGGCTTGAAAAAGTCAATTAAGGCAAAAACCTGGGTTAGACAGCTACGCCAAAAAACACGGACACTACCTTTAATGTTTTATAAAGCTCAAATTACGTCGAGTTATTGAGAGATACACATTTCAGGCTTTCATTAGTATCCCCCGCCAAAAGCGGAGGGATATTGTTTTGGCGTTGTCCGTCCGTCCGTCCTTCCGTCCGTCCGTCCGGCACTTTTGTGTCCGGAGCCTTATCTTGGAAGTGCTTTGGCGGATTTCATTGAAACTTAATATGAGTTTATATATGGATAAGGGGATGATGCACGCCAAATGGCATTTTACACCATCAGTTAATAACGGAGGCCCTTTGTACACATGTATATATTCTGTGGCAATGCAGCATGTGGGGGTATACGTCACGTCTGTGACAAAGCTCTAGTTTGCCGGGGGATATCAATTCAATGAATTTGCTTGTTTATAATATGCTTTCCGGTGGTTTATAGAGAAATATCAGTGAAATAAAAATGATATTTCACTGTTTCAAACATTGAAAAATAACAGGGAAAAATATCGATATTTTTCACTGTTTTACTGTCAAATGACGTCATTTTTTGACGAAATGACTTCATTATTCCAACGAAATTCTCCAGTTATACGCTTTAAAATGTAAATAAACGGTGAAAAAAAGCATAAAATAAAAAGAAAATTTGTTGGATTCGGTAGAATATCGAGTTCAATTCACTCGTGATCATAGAAACAATATATTTTCACCCGTGAACATATTATTTTCTATGATCACTCGTGAAATAAAATCCATATTCCACCGAATCCAACAAATATCCTCTATTTATCCCCTAGACCTTGAACCACATCCATTTCATACTTAACGAATCTTGAGCGAGGTCATAACATGAGATATCAATGTATTTAGCTCATTTCGTATGAAAGCCTGAGCGAGGTTTTAATACAACGGTTTAGTATAAAAAAAAATGTTTGTTTTTTTGTTTAGTATAATTTATGTTTAATTTCAATTTCAGTTATTGAGCAGAAACCCAATTTGACGCAAACCGTTCGCTCACCAATTCACATTTTAATAGCATGATTTTTATAAAAGAATTTTTGTCAAAATGAAAAATACTATATAAGTCTATTGCCTTTTTGTTATTTTAATTCGCAAATTGTATATGTGTGTGTTTGCGTGTGTGTGTGTGTGCGTGCGTGCGCACGCGTGTGTGTGTGTGATGAATATGCTAAATGTGCTTATTTGCTGTACATTTCATTCGTTTATTAGTTTGCTATTTAGGCTTAATATGATATTTAAAGGGGTGAATTTGCTAAACAGGATGTTTATTTCATCCTGTTTTATAAACTTTCTAAATATTCTAAATATGCTTAATATGCCAAAAAATTGATGAATATGATAAACAGGCTGTGTGTTTCAACCTATTTAAGAAACTTGATACATAGGCTAAATAGGATAATTTCACATACGTTGAAATTGAATTAGTGACATCAAGTAATAATACAGGGTTCAGTGTAGTTTTACTACCCAACATAAATTGGTATTAGCTACAAAGTGTAAAGTACGTATGATTTATATTTGCTTGCATGCTCGTTAATATATTACGATCTTCCATGGCTATATTAAACTGTTAATTCAAACAAACATTCCATGTGTATACAACTTGTCTTATGTTATGTATTAGTGACAAAACCTGTTTATATATTTGTTTTGTTTTTATAACTTAACTGATGAATTTATGTGTGCACAATTTTAACATTTTAATAATGATGATAAATAAATCGTAGAGACCTTTTTAATGTTAAATTGTTGCCTAAAAATTAAAATTGTCCTACCACGACCTGTTTCTTTATTGGTATGTAAAAACAGTAATGCTAAAATTTGGCTATACTTGTAACTTGTATATTACAATTTCCAGAAAGGTGATTTGTCATACCAAGAACAGGATATACACTTTTTGTTTCTTTTTTTTTACCATGTTTGACATTTACTTAAACATCAGGTACATTTGCATACATAGAACATTGGTAATATAACATATAACATATATGGTATACTCATTAAGAATTGTTTTTGGATTTACTCAAGTGTAAAACAGTAAATATATAGTGCAATCATTCATAAAAGTTCACATACATACAACATATATTGTCAGAATAAATCATTTTATATGGGAGGCAAACAATATGCATGCACTCAGGCGGATTCACACTCGCTGTCACACACACACACACAAACACGCGCAAAACACACACGCACACACACACACCTACACACACACGCACACATAAACACAATACAGATTGTTTTTAAATGGTTCAAGAACAAATATATTAAACATTTGAAAAAAAAAACATGTTCAATAAATACTAAAAAAGTTATTGATTCTGTAATTGTTAGTACTGCCTGGTTGACGTTTTACACATAAACAAGTTCCAATTGTTGATAGAATGGGAACCTATATACAATTTAATAAATACTTATTAAGAATATCCTAAGTTCTCTTGGTTGAAAAATATTGTATAAAGTTGCATTTTTGTCCATAATTCTTGAATGTAAGTGCATTCCAAAAACAGATGGTCAATTGTTTCTCAATATTTGATTGGCAAAACTCGCACAAACTACACGCTTTCAGTCCGCATGTTGTTAACAATTTATTTGTTTGTACTATTCTAGATAAGAACTTATATTGAAAATTGCGTAGACATGTGTCGATTGTTGACTTAAGTGGGATTGTATATATTATTCTCCAGTCTGTATTTTCTTCAAGATTCAATAGTTTTTTTTTCCATTTCATTTCAGTCCTGTTATCAGTTGTAATGTGTGTTTTTTGTTGTATATTATAAAGGTTTTTTGTTTATTTGTTTGGTATTCTCTATCACATTACCAATTTTTTTTTCCGACATTGTTATGTTTTAATCCCTTGTGTATACAATACAGTTTTATATTCTTGAGGATCGAAGACAATAGTGAATAATAAAATAAAATCCAGAGGGCGAGAATGCGAGAACGCGATAGTACGATGGCGACAATGCGACAATACGATGACGACAGTGCGACAATACGATGGCGACAATGCGATAGTACGATGGCGACAATGCGACAACGCGATAGTACGATGACGACAATGTGACAGTGCGACAATACGATGGCGACAGTGCGATAGTACGATGACGACAATGCGATAGTCATATCGTACTGTCGCCATCCTATCATCGCATTGTCGCCATCGTACTATCGCATTGTCGCCATCGTATTGTCGCACTGTCGATATCGTATTGTCGCATTGTCGCCATCGTACTATCGCGTTCTCGCATTGTCGCCATCGAACTATCGCACTGTCGCCATCGTATTGTCGCACTGTCGTTATCGTATTGTCGCACTGTCGTCATCGTATTATCGCACTATCGCATTGTCGCCATCGTACTATCGCACTGTCGCCATCGTATTGTAGCACTGTCGTCATCACACTGTCGCATTGTCGTCATCGTACTATCGCGTTCTCGCATTCTCGTCATCGTATAATCGCACTGTCGCCATCGTACTATCGCGTTCTCGCATTTTCGCATTGTCGCCATCGTACTATCGCGTTCTCGCATTCTCGCCCTCTGGATTTCAATGTGTTACCACGATGGCACTAACGGTATTCCGTTGAAGTGTGTTTGTTTGTTTTTAGTTGAGTGTTTCGCCGCTTTCAACAGTATGTCATTACTATCAAGGCGGTCATTTTTCCAACTCAAACTTTTCCTGGGTTAGCTGGTTTACAAGTTTTTATACCACACATACTGATGCCAGTTAATCACAACTGCCCTTCTTGAACTAAACGATAGGGGAAGTATTGCAAGAGAAAGAATCACATGGCTTATCCCCACATAAGTTACGTGGCCGGGCCGGATATCGAACCCGCGATCCTCGGATATGAACTCGATCGCTCTGCCAATTGAGCAAGCCGTCCACTCAACTAGATAAGAGTACGCAAATCTAGAAGATTATAAGAAGATAAACATTAGCTTAAAAAAATACGAGTCGTATTGTTCTAGGGTACCGACTTAAAATTGGCCAGTCCTCCAATTTTACTTACGCGTTAATGTAATGCAAACATGTGTATAACCGACGCGATTGTGTCAACTGGGCATCTACCCGCACTCACATAGCAATCTGCATCTTTTCGACGGCATATATCCGTCAAAGTCAGCGTTGTCCGTCGGTAGGGGGCGCTAGAAATTGCTGCTGATGAATATATGGTCTTAAATTATCACATGCTACACTTTGTTTTCTATGAAATTTGACCACACCGAATATTTTTTATGGTAAACATGAGTAGTATAGCTTTTTGAGAGTCTTAGAATACATTGTGTTGTACTAACCAAAAGCGACATGTTATAGTGACGTTGCAAAACACTTAAATCACGACGTGTACCTTAATGTTGATTGTCTTTGCGAATTGAAAAGCATGTGCTAAATACATCCTACATATTTTTTATTTCCTACCATGATTTATTAAATTTTTACCGAAAGCGTGTTAGTAAGATCGCTTACTTTGCAAATTCATGAAATCGTTAAATAAAATATGGTATGAAATGACAACTAATGTGCGATCCTCAATTCGTCTTGATTCTTGTTCGCAGATGAAAATGCCCTGCTAAAAGGGGCAACATGTAACAAATATTTCGTGATTAATTTACCTTTTTACTAATACGGGAAATACAGGAACTTGCTTTTGTTTGGTCAGTCGGCGTGGCGACGTCCTTGAAGCGCGCCAACACGACAGAACGACAAAGTTTTGGAGAGCCTAAACGACGCAGTTGTACACTCCCTAACGCCAGTAATACTTAAATCTCTTGTCTCGCGTGCATTATTTGGCACGTTGTTGCCTCGGAATTCTGTGTTGCCGGCCTATTTAATGTGGGTTATATCGTGGAAGAAAAACTCGTTTTGGCTAAAATATGTATTTATTAACGATAGTATATATCACAAAAATATCAAAGATGTAAACTCTTTGAAAATAAATCATCGCATCTCTATAAAAATAGCAATAATATTAATAATACACTCATTCAAGTAATGCATGAACCGACGTTTGTCTTTAAAATACAAGCAATATAAAATACAATTAAAACAAAGAACATAATCAAAATACTAAAACATAATAACCTGAAATATATATCAAGTAATGATAGTATATATCATTAATATATCAAAGATGTAAACTCTTTGAAAATAAAGCATCGAATGAAAGATTGTATCATTCGATGCACGAGATCGACATTGAATATATTAGTGCACGGGAAAATTGAGGAGTGATCTTAGTAGTAGTCAAATTATAAACGTGAAACTGTATGGATTAGATGAACTGAACATATTTAACTTTATGAAAAATGACCCTTACAACTAAATCGAATAAACAACAAATCAACGATTACAATAAGTATTAAAATAACTACCGTAATCATTTTATAGAAAAGTCTTGAGACATTTTAAATTAACTATATATTTAGAAACAAGTACAACAATAAAACAACATAACACCGTATAAATTAATATTTTATTATAAATACGATCTATAACATGTTTAATAAAGCAATTTGTGAATTATATATTTTGACTTTTAAAACCTGAAGCCTTCCTACTATAACTTCTGTATAATCGAGGATATGTATTTGTTAATTTGATTTTAATAGTATTCCGATGCCTAAGCTGTTTGTACGATTTCCACTGCAAAAAAACATCCTCTCCGAATGCTTGAGCCCAGTCCGTATTTACTTGTTTGTTATCATAATGCAGTTCTTTTAACATTGCTATATCAATTGATTTTGTTTTTAACCATGTAAAAACTTGCTCGCGTTTAGTTTTGGCACTCAGTCCTTAGGCATTAATTGTACCTATATTTAAGCTCGTCATGTTTAAATCTCACTATAATGAATGCTGTCCAACATAAGTCTATTAGTGGTTTACCCATTAAAGATGTTTTTTTTTAAGGCGCGAATTTAATAAAAAAAAAAAGAGACGTGAACATGATTTATAAAAATTGATGCTTTTTATCAAGGTTTGTCGAAAAAAACAAGTAATTCGAGAAGATAATATTTACATCAATACTCAATATAGGCATATTTACATTGTGAATACCTTATAATAGCAATACCTCAAAAGTTTATTAAAAAAAGAAAATGTCAAAAACATCATTTACATTGTCACTATTATATTATATATATAGTTAACATGCAACCATGGCAATAACAACATTATAAAATAACACATTGTTTTTATAACTATTAATATTATACATACCATCGTCATATTCTTATTTTACCACAGCCGTATAGTAACAAATATTGTAATCAGTGTTGTTTTATATACAAATGATTTTACACAAAATATGTTATTCACAGAGGAAAAATACGGTTACAATGCATCATCGGCCGATCAGCAAAATTGTACTATTTTATTTCATTTGAGCTTTCCATAATAGTTATTTTCACGCATTCATGTTTTAATCAATTTCGTTTGTACTTTATTCAAAAACAAGATATGTTCATGGAAATATTGAACTAGATAATTTTCCTCAGCGGCTGTCAGTGTAAAGTTTTATCAAATAAGGTTGAAAAACAACAGATAGCTGAGTGTTTATAGTTTTCCAGGTATGCTTCTAGTAATGGTAATATTAACTGTACTTAGTATAATTATCTACCATAAACTGATTATTATAATGTTGACGCCGACGACGTCGACGACGACGATAATGATGATGATTTTGATGATGATGATAATGATGATGATGATGATGATCGGTTAATATCTGCATTATGTCATTTTGTTCCAATCTTTCAGTGGATGTTGTAAAGAATAAAACACCTACACCAGGTGCGTGAAGTTGGCACACCACTCATAATCGACATCAGCTAAGCAAATTACGAATGCTGATCTGGCACAGCACCTGGCTCGACATTTCAGATCAGTATTCATGTTAAAAGTGTTACGGCGAATGCTGAGCCTGCACAACACTCTAGCGCGACATTCCAGATCAGCATTCGTTTTATTAGTGTTACGGCGAATGCAAAAAACAATCTCTTTCTTGCCAATAGGTTTAAGGTCGGGGTTAACGAACAATAACTGTAAACGTTTTGAGGTCAGAGAAACACATGTTTCCAATACCAATAATATTAGTCATAGTGCTTGAGTATGACGTAAACCAGGAAAATGGTTAAAACAACTTACCATAAAAGGGAAAACCTATTAATAACACACAAAAGAACTATCTTACGGAGATTCCGGATATTGTCGGTTTATCACGATCGAAACCCCTTAGTACCGTTATTTAATTCTATGTCTGGCTGTACAAAATTGTCTTGTCTTGCAGATATTGGTATATGTAGTAACCTACATTTTGGATATTTATTTTGTTGTTTGTATTATTTTACTAATTGCGGCAATTTATAGTTAAGAAATAATATCAAGTGTATTTGGATTTTATTATAATAGTTGATGATATTATATTGTTAATTCTAAAGGATTATTTGGTATGTAAACAATTACGTATAATTTATAATTACTACACCGCAGACTTATATTATATACCAGGTACTAAAAGATATGCTTATTATTGTTAGTTATTTACGTTAATGGAAATAAATGTGGAAATGTTTTATTACAAATTTTACATAAGATACTTTTATAAACTGTGCATGCATATTTATATGTGTATGTAAACTATTTTAATATACACAAAATGTATATGATTATAAATATTGTCTTGTCTTGCAGAAAATAAACTTTGGACTACCTTAGACAAGATCGTTGGTTTTGAATTAATATCATCAACAATCAGGCAAGGAATATATTTAAAAATTAACGCTGAACGCAGCAATAGAAATAACATTTAATAAATAAATAAGAGTAACATTCAGGGTACGGAATAAATAATGAAATATCCTGAAATCATCCGAAAGATCCCGAGTAAGAAATAAACATTAATCAATCATACATTTTACTGTATGATACATGTATGCTGATAACACAGTCTGCTTGTCAATATATAAAATAAATGGAGAACAATGATCGTTGTTGAAACACTCGAATGAGATCGTGAGAATTCAATGGAAAGAAGCCATACCGGTAAATGCAATATATTTGAATTATGTCAACAGTTCGGACCAATTTCAAAACGTAAAGGTCCCTCCACCGACACTCATGGACATGTAGCGTCCGATTTACCAAACTTATATGATGGTCAGTACCTATTGACACATATTTATGCGGTGCTGTTCGCCCAGAGGGCATGGTATTATGTCAGCCGTACTGTCATTAAAATTCAAGGGGGGGGGGGGGTGAAATACTTGTCCTTATATGCATGTTCATACTTCTGTATAAACAATATTAATAACGCAGATATACAACAGCGTGTGTGAGTAATATTTTTCAAACGTGTAAACATGCAAACACGATTAGGCGCAGCTTAGGAGTGTGTCGAAAATCGATCTATGATTGACAGCCGGCGAGTTGGCAATAAATACCACGCACAACATTATTCCTATAGACGCCAAAACAACGGAAAATGAATAAATCTAGAATCATAGCATTGGAACCCTCAATGCAAATACACATTGGAAGCTGTCAAAGCTGCCCCTCGCAATGTGTCAGACTTAAAGTTACTCTCTTCAATACCTTTATAATGTTGACGACGCGCATTCCATTCCGTTGACCCGATCACAGATAGTCGGTCTGAAAAACAATCCTTCTAAATATGTACAATTTAATGTTCAATTCCGTCCATAAAAAATAGCCTTAGAAGTAACCTCACACACGTGCAAATGGGTGAACGGAGTTGCCATTAAGGAATTTCCATGTTTCGGAGGCTACCGAGATGCCTGTTGGACGTTTTATTTGAGAATTTTGTCATCGACATTATTTTGTTTTGCTTGTGGTTCGTGAAACATGATAATTTTTAGTTAATCTGCTTTCAGCATTCTCATGTCAAATCATACACCATATCGCCGTTGTCTGGCCAACATATCAGTCGACGTTTCGATAGTGGAAATCAAATAACTGGTCGTGTAATGCAACATTTGCTTTAGCTGTGCAATACAATATTAAATACATATGTCAAGTACAAAAAATTGCTTTAAAATATGCTCTTTGTTGGACTCGAACCTTAATCAATCAAAAACTGTTTTCCCCATTTAGCAGACGAGTCCAATATTTAAAACACATCACAAACAAGGGTCAGAAATATCAATATAGCGACCAGGTTGTTATCAAGACGATTAGAGTCAGAAGACACCGTTTGGCATAGATACCGGATAGACCTTGTTAAGATGCGCTTTTTGCAAGATTTTCTATGAACGTTTACGTATAATGACGAGGCAGTTAATAACTTAATATCATTATTAAGTGCACACGGAGCACCTACGTTAAAGTTTAGAATTTGTTATGCACATATGTTTCAAGTATTAACGAGTTTAGCTGTATATGGTCTTTGAAAGTGTAGAATTTCTTACGTGTTAAAACCGTCCAAATTTACGTAAATTAAAAAAAACGGACGAGCAAGTTGCATTGTATGCCATTGTTACCGATATAACATGTGCAAAATAAAAAAAGAAAAGAAATGGTGTTCGTTTTCTGGGTTCAATGTCACTTGAAGACAGTCTGAAGTAAAGGTTTTGATCTGAGCGCCTGCAGGTGCATTGGCCCCTCAGCTAAGAACTGGAGATAGAACATGTAACGGACCCATCACTGGTGGTGACATATAACTCTCTCCGGAATTTGAGTTGTAGCTACCTAATAAGATGACTAACCGGCACTAGGACATTGTGTTTGGTTACCTGCACATGTTCTACACCTGACCGGATACTAATTTCTCTAGCAAATTCAAGAGTCGGTTATCGCCAACTAATCTGTTTTGACTACCTTTGGTGTTATATTTGCGTTAAGTGGTGATAATAAGCCAAATACATAGCAAGTCGCTATGAAAACGTTATTATCTATGTATTCAAACTATTGCCACACGTGTCACCTTTAAGCGCAAAATCGGTGTCATAGGGGCGCAACATTCTCCCAAGCCATTCAAAAAGACCCCTTGCTAGTCAGAAGAAATATGGGGGCGATATGATTTTAACAATGTGGTTGATCTCAGAAATGGTATAGTGTTTGTATGTTCAGTTATAGTATCGTTTGCTTTTTTAACGTGTGTTGTTTTAAATTGTGCACCGTTTTGAAATATTTAATTAAAAAATGAAAATTAACATACAGATTTACTCCACTGTACGCTTTACTACACTTGGAATGATAAAACAACTATAAAATCAGACGCTATGATATGTGCGTTTTAATATTCTATGTGAGTTTGGTATTTCAATTTTACTTGATTTAACAAACAAAACGTCATAAAACTATTAATTCTCCACCGCCTGAACCTGTCTGAAAATGTGTAGCCACTGCTGTCATTGGCCCAAAGTTGATCATCTCAAAATGGCTCATTGAAGGGATATTCCTTGTGATTCGACCCACTGCAGCCAGAAATGTCGTAAACTTTAGAAACCATCAACCATACTGTGTATTAAATATTAATGTATTTTATTCAGTTACAAACAAAACATGTATATTTAACATGTCACTGCATGTCATTTTAACAACTAAGAACTTGTAAAGGACGCTATTTACACAAAGCTTATTCAGACTCCTTAAAATCAAATAGTATACCGGAGACTTTTTAAGGCGCTGATTTGATTGGCTATTAAAAGTTTATCTGAACGTGACCTCTTCTGCGAGGTCATTTAATACAGTCATCGGTAAGCATAGACGCGTCAGACTAGATATGGTTTTAATTAGATTCGACTTACAATGACTTCTTGTTTATGCGAAGGTTCTTGTCTAGTGCGGCTATCTTCGACATCTCGTCGTCCGTCAGAGTGGAATCGAATATCTGAACATTGAAAAGAGATCGGATCACGTGTCCACACATGTGCCCATTCAAGAAAAAATACGTACACACTGTGTATATAGATAGAGGACATTAGACTCATACATGCGTACATGTACAGACATAACGTTTGAAAGTGTGTTAGTCACTTATCTCATATAAAACATAAAAGAAAATAAATATTTAGAATGTAATGAGCACATATATGTACACCTCAAAAGTGTATTACTACTGAATAAGAGATGAACATTAGTTATTGATACATATTTAATGTAATTTAATTCATGTATACTTACATCAGAAGCCAGTGCGTGCATAAGTAAAGAAACTTAATAATGTAGATTTAATGCATGTTATGATTCTAATTTCAATTTCGCTGCAGGCAGTCAGAATGTACAAACGTAATTTTTTCGAGCTTATAGCAGTACGATTCTAACGTAAAGGCATAGCTACAAGCGTAACAATAGGAACAGCCAACCTGTATGTTCTCCTGTATCCGGGAGGTGTGATGCTTTTTCAAGGCCTCGCTGAATGTGGAACCGGAGGATCACATGTACCAATACGGAGGAAACCGGTCAATGACTGTACCAATACGGAGGAAACCGGTCAATGACTACCGACACGGGAGAAACCGTCAATGACTGGACCAATACGAAGGAAACCGGTCAATGACTGTACCAATACGGAGGAAACCGGTCAATGACTGTACCAATACGATGGAAACCGATCAATGGCTGTACCGACACGGGGAAAACGGTCAATGACTGTACCAATACGATGGAAACCGATCAATGGTTGTACCGACACGGGGAAAACCGGTCAATGACTGTATCAATACGGTGGAAACCGGTCAATTACTGCGCCAATACGATGGAAACTGGTCAATGAGTGCACCAATACGGTGGAAACCGGTCATTTACTGTACCAATACGGTGGGAGCTGTTCAATGACTGCACCAATACGGTGGAAACCGATCAATGACTGTACCAATACGGTGGAAACCGGTCAATGACTGCACAAATACGGTAGAAACCGGTCAATGACTGCACCAATACGGTGAAAATCGGTCAATGACTGTACCAACACGGTGGAAACCGATCAATGACTGTACTAATACGGTGTAAACCGGTAAATGACTGAACAAATACGGTGGAAACCGATCAATGACTGCACCAATATTATGGAAATCGGTCAATGACTGCACCACTACAATGGAAATCGGCCAATGACTGTACCAATACGGTGGAAACTGTTAAAAATTCAACACGTCACGAATAGAGGAGATAAAGTATCGTCACCATCCGAACGTCATTTAATCAACGAATAAATGACGGATTAATATGATAAAAATTGTATTAATAATTTAATGAAACAAACTTGTTCCAGAATCAAATATTACCTACTGCCGAAATAACGACTGCAAAATGTAACAAGAGTTCCGCGGTCGGAGACATATGCCCCCAAAACAGGGCCTTGATTTTCACACTTATTGTGACAGTGACCTTGACCTTTGACTTAGTGACCCCAATTTCAATAGGGGTCATCTACTGTCCAAGGCCAATGCACATGTGAAGCATCAAGTCAATCGGTCAATTGGTTGACGAGTTATACATCGAAAACAATTTTCACTCTTATTGTAACAGTGACCTTGGCCTTTGACATAGTGACCCCAATTTCAATAGGGGTCATCTACTTTCCAAGGCCAATGCACATGTGAAGTATCAAGCCAATTGGTCAATTCGTTGACGAGTTATTGATCGGAAAGGATTTTCACACTTATTATGACAGTGACCTTGACCTTTGACCTAGTGACTCCAATTTCAATAGGGGTAATCTACTGTCCAAGGCCAATGCACATGTGAAGTATCAAGCCAATCGGTGAACCCGTTCAAAAGTTATTGATCGGAAACGAACGGTCTACCGACAGACACACAGACCGACCGACAGACCTACCTTCATCCAGCAAAACAATAAACCCCCTCTTCTTCTAAGGGGGCATACATATGCTCATTTGAATTGGTATCTTCTTCGATAAAACATGAATCCTGTCAGAAAGCTAATTAGAGCAGGCTGCACTGAATAACAGAATGCTCGCCATTTGCGAACCCGTATCGTCATCTCTAGTGAATACATACGATACATGGAATGAGACTATATACCACGTTACAAAGGATCATTATTAAAAGGGCCATTATGGATGACAAGCAAGTGACGTAGTTTCGATGATTCTCAAAGACCCAATGCAAACATTTATTCAGCAGGTATTTTAAATTACTTCTTGCATTATTTAGCATGTTTTCGACTTAACACTTCGCATTATTTAGTATGTATTCAACATTACACTTCGCAATATTTAGCATGTATTCAATATTACACTAATCAATTGTTAGAATGTATTCAACATAACACTTAGCAATTTTAGCATGTATTCAACATTACATTGCGCATAATTAAGCCTTAAAAGGTAGTTCAGAGTCGCTCACTTTCTTCAGTACCGTCCACACCGATTAGAAACTATGTTATATAACAGTAATTCAACAAATGTTTATCATCGCATGCTTATGCTAACGCAATTTATGAAAATTGTAAGTCAGAGTCGGTCACCTGGGCAATTGTTTTCCCTTTAGCTGTTGCAATTTCCTTCGGAACATGCTCTTAAAAAACATTCGGCTCTCCTTTCTCTCTCCTACAAGGAAATGAGGTGTGAATTTGAACGAATTAATATGACCTACTTCTTAAGTATAAAATCAATTTTATTACACTAATAACCATTGCAATGATAAAAAGAACAATTGAACTTGCAACAGATGTACATTTTTTTAAATATAAATTAATGTCTCTGTATGTGTTGTGTGTTTGAATATCTATGTATTAGAAAAGTTTAAAGGATAAGATCTCTTTAAAACATTGACTATAAATAAAAATGAAATAAAAATCAAAACAACTACTTCAATTCCATTTTAAAAACATGAGCTTTTTCATATATGCTAATGATCACAAGTATACACCCAAAAAGAAATGAATGTAGCAATTATGACTAAATAACTACCACGTTAATACGCCATTTGTTATTCAAATCGCATTATTTAAATTATTTGCCGTTTTGTTTGCTTATAGTGCTAAGTTTGGTATACTAGTATTATATATTATGTTTAAACGCTTCACATATCCCAATGTGCGCATCCGGAAAGACGTACCATGGTCTGGTAGAGGATCCAAGAGGAGCGTATGCCGTCAGCGTCATCCCCAGCTGTCGGCAGTAGTCCAGGATCCGACTGTTGGAGAAATAGGGCGACACCTTCACCTTCAAACTAAAGTAACACATACATGTTTTAAACTTAAATCTGCCCATGAAAAATAGTCACAAATATAATTGTGAGATCTCATCACAATATTGTACGATCACAATTATGGAAGGTGGACCACTCGGATGCTCATCCCACTCGATTGTCAGCCCACATTGGTACAAGTTACCAAAGATACCTTTGTGATAATTCAACTTTAACTTGGTGATAGTCAGAGCATACGTGTCCACGCACAGTTTTGAGCGGCCCGGCGTACCTGCATATTGGACGGTTTAATGGTACAGATTGTCATGATTCTGTCAACTTGTTTCTTGTTGAAGTTGGATAATCCAATGTTCCGTGTCAGTCCGACTCTATGGCACTCTTCCATCGCCTACAAACACATATAATGTGTTCTAGTGTGCAACACGAAAATATTTATCTATTTACAACATGAGCTTGTGTATTGATACATCTTCTATTGACTGACATTGTGATTATTGGTGGCAAATTTAATTTTGCGCAATGAGTCAAATATTTAAAAACATCCAGCCATGCGAAACAACAATTTTGTACAATAATGCAAATTCAGTTTTGTGAAATATACCAAATTTTGCATGTGCTTTCATTCAGAATTGTGTGTAATGCTTTTAGTACCAAGTTCGTGAATTACGAAACAAATATACACGTGTGAGCAAAGCAGAAAATACATAGAAAATGCTCCTACAATCGTGTTGAATGTATACACCACCATTGCGCAAATTTTACGACATTAATCTCGGTTTGCCGGACAAAAGGACCCATTACTTTCCACACGTCCTCAAGTTCGTGTTTGGCCTGAATTACTTTGCCGTCAGCGTCCAGAGGCGCTATAGTCTTACCGCTCATGTCTTGGTCCTAAGGGCAAAGTTTAACACAATTCAAAATTTATTGGTAATATATATATGGCCAATACAGGGAATCATACAATAAAACAATTTAAACATGAGCAAATATGACAATCAACACAGATGATATGTATGACTATTAAATACAGTTATGTTTATTAACATGCAATTATACAACAGCAAGACGATTTAAATTATCACATCTAAGTTTGAACGCTTTAACCAAACATTTTGCGATGCCTTTTAGCTTAAGAACATTTGTGCAAGACATCATTAATATGTATTTACTTATGATAGGCCATGATGTTTTGATATTATATTTTATACGCAATTCTGTATATAATAGACAACATAATAAAAAGTGATATTCGGATTCACAAACATTCTTGTTACAGAGTTTACACATGCCTTCTTCTCGGGACAAATTACTATACTCTGCCAACTTCTATTTCAAGACAATGGGAACTTAATCGAAATTGGCTTATTTGGATTCTTAACTTTTCATTAGATATGCAATCAATGTATATTTCATATCCGAATCTTACTTTTAATTTTAAGTAGAATTCCATTTTGGACTGGGAAGCTTAAGTATCGCTCCATTCTTGAACACATTGGTCGTTTATTCTATGGTTTACAATGTAAGCAATGTCGCACATGAAATCATATGTATAAAGCATGTAACCCAAGCCAAGGTTGTCTAAAGTTGACTTCAAAACATGACACCATAGATTATTTTCGTACAATTGAAATTGGTTAAAACATTCATCTGTTCCATAAAAACTTGGTATAATAATGAATTTTGGTTATTTACAACTTTCATCCAATAGCGCAATGCTCAACGTTTGCATAAAGCGGCTAGAGGAAATCTACCCAATTCAATAAGAACAGCATAGTAAGGAGTAGATTGTTTTACACAAAGAATATTTTTGCAAATTTTTAGTGTACTTCATCACTATCAGAGTTGTCATAAATGCCTCAGACTTCAAAACCATGCAGTATGATTGGTGTTACTAATGAATCGAATAGAGCTAGTTTGGTTTTGACATCTAATTTGACACGGCCAAAATTAGATACAAGATGATGATATGCTCTAAGTGCTTGTTCATTTAATATTTTTACAGTATAAGACATATTTCCCGTGAAACTTTCGTTAATTTCAAGGCACTCTTTATTTATTGACCATGTGTAGTTGCACCTGCTTTTTCGTTTTTCAAAAATGCATATTTTCGTTTTATTAATATTAATTTTTAAGACCCCATTTAGAAGAATAAAGGTATATATTGTTAAGTTGGTTCTGAAGGCTAACTGGGTTAGTATTAAATAATACAATATCATCAGCAAATAACTGCATAAAAACAGATAGCAGATGCAAATCTTCATTTGTAAAATTTTGAACATTAATACAATCTTTAATATCATTTATAAACCATATAAAATGTTGCGGCGACAGTGGTTCTCTTTGTTTTTCACCATGAGAGACATCAAATAAGTCGGAGAGTATGACATATTCTTGGTGTTTTTTATACATGACTTAACATTAACATATATACCTTGTATCATTGTTATTATTTTGCAACCGAGACCTGATTCAATTAGTGTTATCCATAATGCTTCGTGGATTACTGTATCAAAAGCCTTTTCATAATCAAGAAAAGGACAATATACGTTATGTTTCTGCAAAAGGACATTTTGTATAATGCTATGTAAGATAAAACTACAATCGGTTGTACTTCGTTTGTCTCTTAAACATAATTAAAAAGGATTAAATATATTTTCTCCCTTACACCAGCAAGTAATTCTGTTACGTAGACATAATGAACAAAGAAATTATATTGACAAGTGTGATTCCTAACAAAACACATGAATGTAAGGAGGTACTAGTATTACAGATCCATCAACGTGTTTTACACAAACTACAGTTTTACAACGAATTTCCGTTATTGCTACAACACCACATTTAGGTAAATGTCGATGCGATAATAAGAGTTTTAACAATTAAGACACTTGAACAGTTATATATCTGTGTGATAATGATAATACTGGGATACAGGATCCCCTGTAGGGCGAAAGGCCAGTGGATAAGGAAGAGGTCAACATAGTCTGTCCGCAGTGAGGTCAGCGAGTCCTTCATCTCTTCCATGACCAGGGACGGGTTGTGGTGGGTGCCCCACAGCTACTAGGTATTTCATCAAGACACATTACAACACAAACAAAATACAGTAATACAATATGTTTATAGTTCCTACCGACGAATGTTTGTATATTCAAAGGCACATCTTTCGTAACACTTACCTGTTTAATGTCTCTGCTTCTACTAAATTTGGAATACAAACATATAAGTCATTCTTTAAAGCCCCTATAACGTTCTAAATCAACGAATATTTCGTAAAATATTTCGTAAAAAAAAGTTAACACATAAACAATCAGAGTTCTTATAGCAATAGCCAAAATTGTAACGCTAGATTTGGTCTGGTAACATAGATTTAACAAGATACAAAATGTTGTTTTTTTGTGGCACAATATATTCCATTTTAATTTCCCGCAACGATATCTATTCATACGACACACGAACACTAAATTGGTGCATGTACCGCAACGGTATCTATTCATACGACACACGAAACCTAAATTGGTTCATGAACATGTGTTGAATATATTGTACCAGAAACTAAAAAAGAGCATTTTGTATCTTGTTAAATCTATGTTACCAGACCACATCTAGCGTTGAAATATTATCTATTGATATAAGGAACACTGATTATTTATAGGGTTAACTTTATTTTACGAAATATTATACCAGTATTCATTGATTTTGAGTGTTAATTGGGCTTTAACAGTTACACAATGACGCCATTGAAAAAAAACTTGCTGTCAGTGAAAAACCATTAAACAGATTATCTTAATGGAAAATGCTCTAAATAAGTATCCATTCCTGTGTTCTACGCTTCATTTATGTCATTTCATTTCTCGAATCCTTGATTAAAACATTTATCTCATCGAGAAACAAAATATAAGCGGAATGCAAGTTCCCGTAGGCTTCACAGGCTACACGGGATTAGAGGTCGTGTGTACACACATTAAACTTCTAAAAAAAAATGCTCGATATTATTTGGATTGGGTAATTTTGATAGCACAGCAAACGTTCGTTATATGTTATGTGAAACTTGTGTTATACATATGTTGCACGTGTGGTATGAGCTCGTGTTCAACTACATGGCTGATTTTACATTTCGTAAGGAGGGACTTTGAGTGTATATACATAATCGTCGTGTAATATATAGAGGAGTCTGATAACGTAATAAAGTATAATGTTTTCAATGCAAAGTCGTTCAGTGTAAACATACTTTGTACATTTTGTATCTAGGGAGATACAAAGTAAATCATTAATAATCAATGAAAACGGTAAGTAGGCTATTGAATCCAATTAGGTGTATCTTTACGTCTTCAAATGTAATCTAAATAACATGTGTCGCTATAACAAACTAAACATTGAAGTACGCTCCGAGGGACATATTAAACTACTGGTGATTGCAAATAATTTTATTTTATTTTATAAACTATACATGTAGAGGGATTCCTTAAGTACGTTGCTCTTCAAAATTATGTACCACGATTTTGAATAACATGGTTTACAATTCAAAACAATGAACATAGCATAATTCAAATTGTTAACAAACAATTTTAAAACGATTGTAATGAATGTTATACATATTGTGTATCGAATATCATGAACATCATAAATCATTTTGGATTTTGGTTATGTATTTGAATCCACTCGTTGTGCAAGTAAATAGTTTTGTTTAGCGAGTTCAATTGTAAACTTGTTGACAATTTTAAACAAGTGTGGAATGGTTAAACGAATAACAGTTCTGTACTAGACACGTATACAGTTTGTAAAACCTCTTTGGACTAGAAATAATATTTGGACTTACTTCCTAGACGTCATCGCTTATTTTTTTTTGTAAGAATAAGAGTTTCATCACACCCGTTGAGACATGATACTGACAGATATGCTTTAAATATTAAAATATTATATTTTAGAAAAAATATATTAGCCGTTTATTGTATATTAACCAATCTGTATATAAATTCCACAGGTTATTAGTTTCATTTGACAAATTTGTAATTTCTAATGTATGTGAATATATCAAAGAAGGTTTAGATGGGTTATAAAAAAATACGATCCTTAATACTACTGTTTAATAAATTTAATTACCTCATCGATAAAACGTATGTGTTTTTGGCATCGATTGTATTTATTTGTATTTGCATTCTTAATTTACTATTTTATGTTATGTAATGTTATGTTGTTCTACCTATTTACGTGACAGTAAATAATGTATATATTTAAGTATGAAGACGATGTACAGTCTGAACTGTCCGGTCCGTTGAAAAACTGCAGCGCCAGGATGCGGGACAGTTTTTTTTTTCAAAAAATGGATGTCTCGGAAACGTTAAAAAAATCTTAAAGTTAATTAATTGTACAATCGTCACGAATCTTGCTCAGAACATTTGTTTTAATGATATATCGGCCGATTTCGCTGCTTCCGGAACGTTAAAAGGCATGGCTACGAGGGGTCGGGCAGTTTTCTTCATATGGCATTAGTGAAGCCTTGTGAACATTCTAGAAGTCGCACTTGTGTCCAATCATAATGAAACTTACTCAGAACATTTGTCCAATCATAATGAAACTTACTCAGAACATTTGTCCAATCATAATAAAACTTACTCAGAATATTTGTCCAATCATAATGAAACTTACTCAGAACATTTGTCTAATCATAATGAAACTTACCCATAGCAAGGCCGAGTTCGAAAATGGTTCCGTACTGTTGAAAAAGAGCCTCTTGGGATGGGGTAACAGTTTGCCTTAGATGGCTATATTGAAACATTTCCATGCGGTTCGGTTCAGTTAAATTCCTATTGTCTAAGGTGAGCGCACTAGGGCATTACACCCTCTCATAATAAAATAATAATTATATATTTTTAAAAACAACAATGTTTAATTTCTATGCCTTTTCTGTGCAGATAGAGTATAGACCTTTAATGATTGTCAATACAAATGAAGCATTTAAACTCTGCGCAATCGAAGTGTATGTAAGTACATTACAACAGTAAGTGGTATTCATTGTCTCGTACATTACAACAGTTAGTGGTATTCATTGTCTCGTACATTACAACAGTTAGTGGTATTCATTATCTTTTTCGTCGCTGGTGGAAAGCTCGATATTGCATTCACAATGATCGAGTGTACATGTATGTGCGAACGTCCGTGCGTTATAACATCCGGACCGGACTTTTGCCATTCATATTGCAATTACAAAATAACTTTCCAGAAATGTTCACTATTATAAGACTACGTGTCGCGTGTGTGCATGATGGAAAATGGCCTCAACATGTTACCGACAGGCATCTACCTAGTTCATGCTTAGTATGGACAAAAACAGAAACCGCGGAAGTCCCAACGCTGTCCGAAATGTATGGTAAAATTGTCAATATTAAAGGCCTTAATCTGACGGCCAGTATGCAGGCGATTATTCTACAACCTCATGCAGTTTTACTGGCCTTGTCGGCTAACGGACTTTCGCAACAATGGAAACACAAAAATTAAAAATGATAGTCCTTAAACATACACGGAAGTAGATTATCGCGAATCCAAACGAATCTTATCTCTACAGTATTTGCTGATCGAGTTTCAAATTAATTAACGAAAGCACAGACAGTTACATCAATGAATTAAAGTTGATTGTTCGTAAGCTGACACTATTTCTTTATGGTTAACACATGTCTTCGGAGTGTTGCCTCTTTATTAACTTGGTACCCTAAAAAGGTATATTCCCAAATGCAATTAATATATTTATTTTCATTTGAACGTTCATGATATTATTTAATGAAATTGTTCCAGGGTGTATTATTACGATAAAGTGTCTACAATACAAGTGTAGATTACAATATATAATATTGTAATCTTCATTTCCTGAAACTCACACTGGTACCCATGATTCTTACAAACTGCTGCCTGTCTCAGTAGTGATGCTTACCACCGATACTGTACTATATTGACAAGTTGGTGTAATCATGTTAACCAATCGAAATTAATAAAGGTTATTACTTTAACATTTTCTAACGCGTGGAAAGAAAAAAAAACAGGAATAATGTATGCAAGTTTGAATGTTGAACGTAGAAACGTGAATGGTTCTCCGTCGTACTTTGTGTTTCTACGGACAGACGGGCAGACGTCCATGGTGCATCCAACACCAACTTCGCATGTACGTAGTTGCTTGTGGGACATACAAATATCTCATTTCCTTTGTTATTTTGCAAAATTAAGATGTTTGAAAAGGTTGACTTAGTATGCAACAAAAATACTTCGGGGACATGTCTTATTCATTAGCGCTGTAACAAACTGTTGCTGTTTCAAGGACATTGCTCACAGATTTGCGTAGTTTTGCAAAACAATGTCAGTAAATGTGTTTACTAACACATCTATACTGTTTTTAATAGCCATAACAAATGATTTTAGCAAGAAGAAAATGTTGCCGTCTCCAGGATTCGAACACTGGCCCTCTAAAAGCAAAATCGAGTAAACTACTACTTAGTTTAAATAAGTGAAATATAAACATTATTTTAGTACTGCATGAGTTATTTCGGTTGTTTAAACAACAACAACAAAAACATCATTTATTTCAGAAATAAAGCTTACAATAAAGCGTCTAGCCTACAATTGTGGATATATATATACTTCTGGTTCAGGTGACTGTATTTATAATTTGATAAAGGATATACGTGTTTATTTATAAATTGTTTGAATGAAACACTTAATTATTGATATGTTTTCCAAAATGCTTATCTGAAAACATGTAAATGTTCATTTATTAATTGATAGCAGGTAAAATTTTACTATAGATATGTTTTTGGCATAAGGCAAAAAGCTAATATATTTAATCAATTATTTACACAAAGTAATTAAAAGTGTAATAAAGGTCCCATAGTACCGTTCAATACTTGGGTTTAACAAATACTATACGTGTTCTTTTGAGTATGAATTACAGATACTTGTATGAAAGACAAAACACGTAAATATAAATGTCATATAAATTTACGACTGAATAATGTACGTTTTTATTTATAAATTGTTTGAATGTAAATCTTAAGTATTGATACGTTTCCAAAATGTTAATCTGAAAAATGTTAATGTTCATTTATTA
This sequence comes from Dreissena rostriformis, assembly GCA_007657795.1. NCBI lineage: Eukaryota > Metazoa > Mollusca > Bivalvia > Myida > Dreissenidae > Dreissena > Dreissena rostriformis. Next base: position 94,118 of record VMBQ01002193.1, read on the forward strand.
ATTGATAGAATGTAAAATTTTACTATGGATATGTTTTTGACACAATGAAAAAAATGTAATATATTTCATAAATGATTGACACAAAGTAATAAAAAAGTGTGATAAAGTTCCCATAGTACAGTTCAATACATGCGTTTAACAAATAATGTACGTTTTCGTGTAAGTATGCATTACAGATACTTGTAAATAAGACAAAAACACATATATATCAATCACATATACATTAAAGACAGACAAAAGCACATATGTAATGTATTATATAGCAATATTTTATTTTTTTATAATAGACAAGATGTGTGAAATAGTAAGTCTATAGCTCCATATGTTTGTGATGAGTAAAGTTTATGATCGATTAACCACCTATAAGTGCTTCCCTTAATTTGTTGCGTGGTATATATATTTGGCTAAGTTGTACATTTATTTCTAAATTTGTATTTTGTCGAGAATGAGCCCATGTTTCTGACCGTAATATTAGATCGGACATATATTCTTTAATAAAGCTTGTAAAGTCTTCATCATTAATTTTTCTCACTATACCGTTTATATTCCATGCGATAGTTTTAAGTTCCTACTGACCTTCCTTGTGGAGAACTTCTTTGAATTGCTCACTGTTGTTTTTACGCACCATGAGTCGGGAGCCTGTCCATTTGGTTGAATACGTCGCTCATTCGACGTCGTTTCGTTAGGACGGCCTTGGTTTGTTCAAAACCGATGCCTCTGCCTGCTTTCTTTAAGATATCGTACTTCGTGGTTGCGGTGGTTCGCACTAGCTCGCTTTGTGAATAATAGTGTAATTTTGCAACGATTGGTCGTGATTTGCCTTAATTTGGTTTGTCTAGTCTTTGTACCCGGTCAAGCACTATATTGTCCGTTATTTCGAGACGTTACGATATCACTTGCTGTATTTATTGTTCGTAGTTTTCGTGTTGAGTTTCACTAAAGCCATTTTCACGCATGCTTCTGCTTTCTAAGTCTTCTGTTTTGCTTCTAATTCGCTAGTTATGGTTTTTATGCTTGCTAGGGTACCTAGCTGTTATGTCAGAACACTGATCAGATCAAACTTTTACAGTTGAGTTAGAAACCTTCATTCTTTCCTTTGATTGTATTTCTCTATTGGTGAACTACATGGCATTTTCAATATCGTTGATTCGTGAGTCTCTTATTTTAGTTTCGTGTTCCAGTTTTTCGACTCGCGCGTTTATTCTGTCCACGAGTTGTTCGAGTTTATCTAATTTTGCGACAGATAGTCTGATAAACTTAATTTCTTTTATACCTAATGATAAAATATGACATTTCTGCAGTGAAATAACAGCAGTGAAAATAAACAAAGTTATCCTATAACACTGATATGAATGTATCCGTTTTGCACTGATTTGTTGATTTTACTACGGAGCGAAAACACACACATCCATCTGAACCGGAAGCGGAAGGGAAAACATAATGTTTTCGTCCTTTTTAAATATTTTACCATTCTTTTGAAAATCGCCATTTTACCAAGCTGTAAACACGTCTTTTTAAATGTTATTACACTTCCAACATCTACGTGCTAATCATCAAAACGGTAAGAGTACCGTACCTGATCATGCATTATTACCCCGCAAACGAATTTGTGATTGGTTATAATGGAGTCACTCTGGCGGTCGGTGTATCGGGGTCGGTTCGTCCGCATACAGTGTTAGCGAACAGTTCTGAAGCGATTAATATGCAACTTTTAATATGTCATTACCAGTGATTCACTTAAACCTGAGTAATGTGCCCTTGAACGTAGAAATATGCATTACTGCCCTGGCCGTGGCAAAGCACTGCGGTGGTATTAGTCATATTTGCGACTCTTCTCTACTTCTTTTATAAGTTGATACCTAAAATATGTATGAATCAAATATTAAACTTTGTACAAAAATCACGCTTTCCAAATACTTAAAACATAAAACGAGTTTTAAAGCAAGATTATGTACATTTTCGAAACTATTTTCTTAATGTCAAAACACTGAAAAGGTCGCCATAAAGCTCTGACAATTTTATTCACGGTACAACAGTCGACAGTTCGAGTGATGCTCGATTCACGCGAAGAGCAGATCAAAAATAAAGAGAACAGAATTACCTGGTTAAAATTTAATTGGGCTTAGTCTGTTAGTTTGCACTTTCGCTTGTTTGTTTTGAAATGTTTGTCACCGTTTAACCGTGTTTCTATTTAGAACAGTTTATCTACTCACACTTTTCATGGGTACGTTTAGCTTATCTAACCAGTTCTGAGCGCACATAATAATGGTCGTTACTGGCAACCCTAATTGAGAGGCGTCAATCGATGATGGGTTATATACGATATGCGGACTGCGTAGCTCCGGACCATCCTGCGCATCCGCGCGGTCTGGTCTGGAGCTTTCCTGTCCGCTTATCAGACCACAAAAACCTCGCGTGACTTCATAACGAACAGTTTAGCTCCTGGACAGTCCCAACCTTGCGTGACTGCATAGCGAACAGTTTAGCTCCTGGACGGTCCCATTTCCACATGACGCGGCTCACTTGAGGTATGGAGCAATTAGTTCATGACCAATCACCACACTAGCTATGTGCCGAAGTTTTGCAAAATACCCGACTCCAAATTGTATAAGAATTGTTTATGCTAATAATACATCTATTATAAGCAACGTCATCATTTCAAAAAGCACACGGACTTATACAATACTGCTCGAATCGAAATTAAACCGCACTGTTCAACCTTTCTTAAGGTCATTCATAAGCATCGGAAAAAAAAATTATTGTTCATTGGTCAATTACAAAGGACACATGGAACAATTATTTTTTAATTATAATAAAAACAGTTCAGTGGCATTGGTCGTATCCTGGACGACAAACGCCGATTTCGAAAATATAATTCAATGTTTTCGTAACCGTATGGTTGATTTTAATTGTAATAAAATATTACAATGGTATGTGTCGCGCCTGGAAGTCGTGCACACTGTGTGCGCAAGCCCTCGCGCTCTTGACCCGATGCTTTCCCGAACGGCTGCGTGGTTTGGTTAAGGCGGAGGCCCTCTCGAATCCGCTAGTGTATGCCCTGCTGGGCAGAAGTTTCCGCCAGAAAGCGGAAAGGTTGATGTGCTGTAGCGCCACATCGTTAGTAGCCTCTGGGCCGCTCAATGCCGCGGATAGAGACGACCCCAGAATCCCACCCACTTTCACAAATAGCCCGGCATTGTAAGCCGTACGGCAATGCGGAGTTAATTATTTTCCAAACGTCTCCCTTTTCAAAACCTGAGAAACAAACAACGCCTTGAAAAACCTCTTGACGTTTTTTTTTTTAATATATTTATTTAAGTGGCACAACAAATCAGTTTCTAAATTATCGCTGATTTTTTTTTAAATTTATGGTTGTTTTGTTTCATCTTCTGAAAAGTTCAAGTTCTGCTAACATGGAATCAAATTGGCATGACATTTAAAATCAACTACTGCACGTTTAAGTGCACAGTCATACAAAAACAATTGACACCTATTCCCATATTCCCATTTTTGATTGACACCTATTCCCATATTCCCGTTTTTGATTCTTTGCATATTTATGCTTTTGACACACACACACTTATGTTTTCACGACATATATCATGAGAACTGACCTTTAGAATATTCATGGATAATACAATGTAATGTGAGTTCAATTGTAATTATAATGTTGAAGATATGATAATTATAATGTAAACGGTCTGCTCCTTGTGATTGGGAAATGTTGATGTCGTCGACGATTCTGATAAAAAGATAATAGTGGTGTTGACGAGGTTTCTGCTGCTGTTACTGCGGCTACTTCCGATGATGATGAGGATGCTGATGAATAGGAGGAGAAGAATATAATTGGCGAGATAGGAGAGGATAATTGGCGAGATAGGAGAGGATAATTGAGAGTATGCATACTTCAGCCTACATTTCTGTTATGTCCGTTTACAACAAACCACGAACGTACTATAGTGTTTTTGACACAAAAGTGCGTTCCTATGGTAACAACACTAAATTGCACGACGCACTTTGATTTCGAGGAACAAATTTGCGGTGCAAAAGTATGGATATCCATATAAACACGTCGGAGATGCGGCTGTTTTGTTTTCATTATCGCAGCAAAGTCGGACGATTTGAATGTGCTTACGGGGAGGACGAGCACTTTAAAACCTTTATCACTCACGCCAAACAAAGCGATAGAACAAATTGCCTATGTCAGAACAGACGTCCATAGCAACCGTTTTATACCCATCTCATGATAACGTAGGAGCAAATATGCATAAGAATCGTGTTCTGCCGATTGTAAAAATTCTGTATGAACACATGTTTATAAGAAACGTTGTCCATCTCTGTAAAATAGTGCGTAGGGACAGATAAACATAGGAACTGTTGTCAATCCATGTCAAAAATAGTTTAGGAACAAATGTCCTTTTGATTTATTGTTCGCCCATAAAAAATAGCGTAGGGACAAATGTCCATATAAACCATTTCCCGTCCTTGTTGAAATATACCGTAGTGACAAATGTTAATATAAACCATTTCCCGTCCATGTTGAAATATACCGTAGGGACAAATGTCCATATAAACAATTTCCCGTCCATGTTGAAATATACCGTAGGGACAAATGTCCATATAAACCATTTCCCGTCCATGTTGAAATATACCGTAAAGACAAATGTCCATATAAACCATTTCCCATCCATGTTGAAATAAACCGTAGGGACAAATATCCATAGGAACGGTTGTTCATCCATCTCAATTGCTGTTAAACGAATACCGCGGGTAACTTCTCAAGAATAAAGACACGATTGAGAACATCGTATATTCCCTATTTGTTCGATCAAGTTTGTGTGTAGTAGTAATTTTATGGGTATGGTTTAGTTGTACAAACTCCAGAGCGAATCAGAGCGGGGGTTTTAAGGGACGACTTGGTCCGGGGGCATGGGGGCGAATCTCCCTACAAGCCAAAGACAACCTGCTTTTTAATAAACAGGCAGTAACTTAGGCAATTAAAACTAACCACTTTTTTAAAGCCTCAAAATATTCAAGCAAACACCTTCCAAAATGGTCATATATAATGCCAGATATAATTGTTGCACATTATAGATTAAAACAATGAAAATGACACCGCTTAAAAATTAGATTTACTTTGAACATAAATGATTACTTATTATTTGCTACTTCTGAACAACATTATCTCAGAACTCACCGACTGATTTTAACATGATCCCACGTTTAAGCCCACGAAGAGCACTTTAACTATAGAGACCTTGGGAGCTATCTGGTCGTTAGACTAGATAGAGAATTTGCTTAAATTACGAAGCCTTCTTAACGAAATGTAATCGATCGCGACTTTCACGCTGAAAGCGTGAGACTTTACATGTTTGTTATTTGTCTTTATTGTGTAATTTCTATGTATTTATATGTTGTCAATTGTGTGCACTTATGTAAATGATTACTGGTGTGCTTAGTGTTGAGTTCTGGCCGCCTTCAAACGTTAACCCTTCAATGCTGTGCACTGACCATTCCAATGTGATGACTTAATGTTTAATGTCGTGTTGTATATATTGTCCTGTATTGTATAGGTTATTGATTTTTTGCGTTAAATAACAGACTAGCGGGTATTGGACGCATTTCTCTCCTGAGCATGTTTCTGGAGTTTTATATCGCATGTTCATTATATTGATTTATTTTAAACATATAAAGGAATATATCGACCAACTACCACATTCATTAGGAGGGCGCATACTTCATATAAAGCGATTGTACTCAACTACCACATTCATCAGGAGGGCGCATACTTCATAGATAGCGATTGTGCTCAACTACCACATTCATCAGGAGTGCGCATACTTGATAGATAGCGATTGTGCAGTCAGACTTATTTCTGCTGCCGAGATAAGTGGTATAATTATTTGTAAAATATTGAATGATTTGCTTGTTAACATGTGCTTAATGAAATTGAATAGCTCCATTGTTTGACAAAAGTACACCATATAATGCGAAGATCAACGGCTTTATGATTAAAACATATGAAATGACGTAAACAGTCCCAAGCACAACGTCTACCGATCGCGGTTTGCAGTGCTTGTTCGTGCATTACCAACAGAATGATGTCTGTGATTTGCACGTACTTATTTTGTGTAAAATATTTGACGTACCGGTACGTGCAAATATAAAAATGGTATTCTGTACATTCATCATTTACGTGTGTAATGTTTGCGATACGAATTGCATAATATTTCAATGCAATAATCGTACCGTAATCATCTTCAGGAACAAATATGTGACATTCCGTACCCGCGCACTCACTCAATTTCGAAAAAATCGGCTTATAAAGTACAACCGGCGACCGTTTCAATAAGTGAGTAATCCCTCCTACGCCATTTGCAATTCGCGTAACTTAATATTTTCGTTGAAAAAAATGCATCTGGTTTACGAATCTTAAAGGGACTGTCCACTAGATAAAGCGTCGCGCGACGCGAAACGATATTTTGGGAACCTACGAGGATTGCTTATATAGCTAAAAAATACGTCCGCATTAATCATGAGCGTCCGTGTTCGAGTGGTCTAAACAGTTAGCTTTTTACTCTAGGACTCCAGGAATCCGGGGGTCAGTGGTTCGAGCCCTGTTGAGGGTTACTTTTTTTCCTTTTTTTAAATTGTTTTCTTGTTTTTTTACTGGAGATTTTTAGTTCAAATGTTTAAATTTATCAATATAAAGCATCTAAAGCATTTAATGACAAGCTTCAATACATGCCAAAATCTAGTGGGCAGTCCCTTTTACTGACTTACGAGTTTGAAACGAAGAAATAATTCAAATGGTTCTTTGTGAGCTTACGTCATCATCTTCGCATTTTTGGGCATAAATAACCGATATTTGAATACAATCATATTGGGTTCACCAAGAAAAGCACATCAAAATATATGCTACAGTTCTGCACTGTTATTAAGAATAATAGTATGAACCCATACTTTTAGTTAAAAAACTTGTTTCTTGTAAGTGGCACTTATTCGTTTAAAAGGTGTGTGGGCTGTTCTTATCATAGCAGTGCATTGCTATCTGCCTGATATAACACAGCCTGATATTTTTTTTTAATATCACGTCAACAGGAAGTTGTTATATAAGTCAAAGTTTGGAGGTAGGTCATGTAGCTCGGAATCAACCATAAAGTCATCATTTTCGGTGTAATAGAATCAGAATCAACTAACAAACAATTTGATACAAAGATGTAATATATTTTAGACATCAAAACAGAGAAAGAAAAAAAACATTTTTTACAAATATCAAGCGCAAGTGCTCATGACGTCATTATTAACACGTCAAACATCATATCAATTCCGGCTCGGCACAAATGAAACAACGGCTCGGCAAGCCTCGCCGTGCTTTTATTATAAGCCTCACCTGATATATTACACAACTTGATTATGACACATTTGTGTTTGGGTAAAAATGTCAAGGTCAAATAATCAAACACTTATAATGTTTGGCAATATTTTGTTGAACTTTTTGGGTCGTTAACATGGGTAGTTAGGTAAGTTTCACTTGCAAAGTTTTGTATTCAAAGTTGTGACCTTTGTCGGAGTTGTATGACATTTGGTATTTACTTTATAGTCAATTTAAAGTCCCTATAACGCTCACAATCAACGAATATTTCATAAAATGTTTCATAAAATAAAGTTACCCCATAAATAATCAGTGTTCCTTATAGCAATAGCCAAAATTTCAACGCTAGATGTGGTCTGGTAACATAGATTAAACAAGATACAAAATGCTCTTTTTTATTATTGTGGTACAATATATTCAACACATGTTCATGTACCAATTTAGTGTTCGTGTGTCGTATGAATAGATATCGTTGCGGGAAATTAAAATGGAATATATTGTGCCAGGAAAACTGCCCGCGCCCAGTGGCGGCCATGTTTTCCAACGAACCAGAACCATTTTCGAACTCGACCGGGATATAATTAGAACAAATGTTCTGAGCAAGTTTCATGAAGTTTAGAAAAAATGTGACTCCTTGAACGTTAAACATGTTTCAAAACAGCCATATACGGAAAACTTCCCTTCCACTGACGCCTTGTTTTTCAAGAAGCGGAACCAGTTCCGAACGAGGATATCATAAGAACAAATGTTCTGCGCAGGTTTCAGGAATCTTGAAATTTAATGTGACTTCTATAATGTTAACAAGGTTTTCTTTTAGCCATATAAGGAAAACTGCCCCGCCCTTGCGGCCATGTTTTTTTTTTCAACGGAAAGGAACCATTTGCTCACCCGGTCGAGATATCACGAGAACGAATGTTGTGAGCATGTTTCATCATGCTTGGACCACAAGTGTGACTTCTAGAGTGTTAAAAGGTTTCAATATAGCCATATAAAGAAAACTTCCCCGACCTGGGGCAATGTTTTTCAACGGGCCGGAACCATTTCGAACTCATCCGATATATCATAAGAGCAAATGTTCTGAGCAAGTTTCATGAAGATTGAAATAATAATCTTAATTCTAGAGTGTTAACAATTATTTATTTGTCATAGTGATCTATTTGTTTTTGTGTGACGTGACCTATTTTCGAACACGGCCGAACTATCATTGGGTCAAATGGTCTTACAAATATTCATGAAGATTGGACGATGAATGTGACCTCTAGATTGTTCACCATGTTCACAAGCCGGTCCTTTTATTTGACAAAGAAACCTAGTTTTGTTTTACCCGCGTAATCCAGTTTCCAACTCGTTCGAGGTATACTAGGGACGATCGTACTGACAAAGTTTCATGAAGATTGGGCAATACATGAGTGTTCTAGAGTGTTCACACGCATTTTCTACAACTTGACCTATTTACCTAGTGTTTGATCCTTTTTGACCTTTCACGTTGTAGCGTTAATGTGCCACATGAAGTCAGAATTTTCTGGCTTGAAAGGGAGACTCAACAAATGGATTGTTGTATGTAGAAACTGAATCTTGCAAGTGTCCCCTTCGTCATTTACCTTAAAGGGATCTTTCTGATTATTTTGTTCGCATTCTCAGCATCCAGTTTTTCTTATCCTGGTTATGCTTCTCTCATTCAGGGATTTAGGAGCATGTTTGACTTTATTCGCTTGTCTTTGCATAGCAAGTGGAGAGGGAGCAATGATATTTCTAATGTGTAAAGAATTCTGCGGGAACATGTGTGCCCAACAGAAAAGTACTTGCAACACCTATTTGGGAGCCTACATTGATCTGAGCTGCCTTTCTGTCGGTGATACTTGGTGGGACCGCACTGTAAAGCATCTTATTTATTTAAACCTTTGCTTCCAGCCTAAACCCCACTTTCAGGAATCACTGCCGTCAATTACCAATTTACCGGAAGACAATAATATACTAGAAAAAAAATCTGAATACATTTCTTATATGTAACAGTGTACTAAAACATTTCAGGTGTACAATGATGTACTCTCTTAATAAATGAACACCGTTTATTTGAAGACACAATATTTTCTTCAGGGCCATTTGCCATAACTCTATTTTTTAATATTTCTTTGTATGTGTAGTAGGCGAACCATTGTTGTTTACTACAAAATCACTGTTTTGCTTAAAGTGAGATTACATTACGAGACCTTGACTGTTGGCGGTATACCTTCAACTGGAGAGCAGTCGGTAAAATGAAGGCCATAAAATAGTGAACTTTGATTCGCGTCGAGTTCTTTCTTAAATACCGCATGACCAATCTGTTTTATTGTTTACGGATTGGCATTCTCTTTAGTTAAGTTTAAACGTATTTATTTTAGCTCGATTGCATCGAGGCTTATTTGAAACACTCTCGAGTCCGTTTCCTGGGACTAGAACCAGTACTTGGTGTATTTTTGGTAGATCTAAAGAACGCTCCCAGCCTCCCACAGTGGGGATCGAACCCGTGACCTCCCGGTCGCTAGGCGGACACCATATCCACTACGCCACGGCATTCTCTTTAAGATTGGTTAAGAGGGTCATGCGCAAAATGTGTTGATTGTGTGTTGAAGTTATTGCTTAGACATTGAATTTGTTAAGGAAATATTTGAGCATATTGTGACATAAATGCATACCCACCAGATATCGATATCGTCCTTATCAGCTAATTTGAATGGGCGGCAACATCTTGCGGAGTCTTGTATTCGTGACAGGGTTTAAGTGTGTATATTGAAACCAAATCAATCATCCGCGGTACCAGCTGTCGAGTTGTTCATTGATAACCTGTGTCCCGACAGTTATCGCTCAAATGTGAAAACTATTGAATACCGTTTGAAATCAGGCTTAACCAAAATGTTCATCAACTCGAAAATGTAACCGAAAATGAAGTTAATGTCCATTATTATTCAATTTAACAAACTGTAATAAAGGTAATCTCAAACAAAGCTAATTTGAAAGTCGTCATGTATTTTGTTTCGTGCACGGAATTGAACATTGTATGATGACAGCTGGAAGATTTACAAATAACGAAATACCCGGCGTTTAAATATTTTTAAACTTCATATTCTCAAATACATGCTATGTTTTAACTTCGCATTAACAATACAGATAAACGTCCCGGACCTGAGCATAACGCAGCAAAATATAGTTCTCGTGCAAATTTATCAATATCCATCGACTAAATTTAGATAATATTTGCAAGCTTCAGATTATCGTTATTTTTTTATCAATAAGCAACCCTTTGTTGTGCTGCGTGGCTTTTTTTTTTCACAAATTGGAAATTTTTTCGTGATTTAATTCGTACGCAACAGAACTCCATTAGTTGTTTATTACTGACGCTACACTACGACACATCTATAAATGTTTCCTTCAAGCGTTAATTGTAAAATGCAAGTAAATGTTGCAATGAATTGGAGACTGCAGCTGATGTTCTCGTGAGAACAAGAGTTCGGAAGTGAAGTTCTAAAAAACTTAATATGGTTATAGAATAGTTAAAATAATGTATGTGAATTGTTCATCAAATGCATCATCGTCATGATTCAACGTGTATTTTAAATGTCCACTCGTTAGGTAAATAACAGTTAAACGTTGTCTTTTACTATGTTTTTTTTTGTCGTTTTTTTATTTGCAGAAAATTGTGCTTGCAATAAATGCCACTAACGACGAAAACGACATGTTTGCCCATCCACTAGATTCAAATTTCACGTAATTTAGATACACTACGGTGTTTTTAATAATACCTGTCTAGGAGAAACATGCTGTTTGTCTGGATCTATCGCCGTTTACAGCGGTCAGTTAACTTTCACGTTTCCTGGTTGGCTGGTTTACCAGCACTTTTGTACACTTGTTTATGCCACTAACTGACAACTGCGCCACTTGGTACAGATGTAGGGGGAGAATGGCCGTATAATTGTTTATGCAACTAACTGACAACTGCGCCACTTGGTACAGATGTAGGGGGAGAATGGCCGTACACATGTTTGAATGACCAATCCCCACACAAGTAATATGGCCGGGCCAGGAATCATACGATTAGTAGCCCAACGCTCTTCTGAGCTAACTGGCCTTGCCCTGGTATAAACCTCAACTGCGAAGACATGTTCAAACAAGATATTGTCTGTACTTCAACTACTTAAACACATACATATTTCACAAGTAGGTAGCACATAGCAAGAGGGCCAATGGCCCTAAGGTGCTCACCTGAGACCT
>VMBQ01002193.1:105847-120911 GCA_007657795.1 Dreissena rostriformis
GGGAGAATGGCCGTACAATTGTTTATGCCACTAACTGACAACTGCCCCACTTGGTACAGATGTAGGGGGGGGGGAGAATGGTCTAACAATTGTTTATGCCACTAACTGACAACTGCGCCATTTGGTACAGATGTAATGTAGGGGGAGAATGGCCGTACAATTGTTTATGCCACTAACTGACAACTGCCCCACTTGGTACAGATGTAGGGGGGGGGGAGAATGGTCTAACAATTGTTTATGCCACTAACTGACAACTGCGCCATTTGGTACAGATGTAGGGGGAGAATGGCCGTACAATTGTTTATGCCACTAACTGACAACTGCGCCACTTGGTACAGATGTAGGGGGAGAATGGCCGTACAAATGTTTATGCCACTAACTGACAACTGCGCAAATTGGTACAGATGTAGGGGGAGAATGGCCGTACACATGTTTGAATGACCAATCCCCACACAAGTAATATGGCCGGGCCAGGAATCATACGATTAGTAGCCCAACGCTCTTCTGAGCTAACTGGCCTTGCCCTGGTATAAACCTCAACTGCGAAGACATGTTCAAACAAGATATTGTCTGTACTTCAACTACTTAAACACATACATATTTCACAAGTAGGTAGCACATAGCAAGAGGGCCAATGGCCCTAAGGTGCTCACCTGAGACCTCAAGGAACTAAACTGTCTTAAGAAGGTAGCGTTCAAAAAAGTTTCACAAAAGACTTATAAGGCAAACTGCTATACGTCGCAGCAATGCTTTTTAACAAACCACAATCATTTTCAAACTCAATCCAGATATCGTAACAACACTTTTTATGCTCTGAGCATGATTCATGAGTGGGTCAAATATATGCCTTGTGGGGGAAAATTGCACAGCCCCATGACACCATGTTTTTCAATGGACCGGAACCATATCTCATAAATTAGACTTTTCTTTCACTTGACATAATGACATATTATTTGACCCCACGTGACCCTGTTTTCTGACTCAGCCGATATATTACTAGTATCGGGAAAAATGTTCTGACAAAAATCATGACGATTGGGAAATAAATGTGACCTCTCAGAGTGTTCACAAACTAACTTTCAAGTTACCTAGTTTTAGATCTCAATGGCCAAGTTTCATAAGCGTTTTCTGAATTTGAACTTGTGACCTAGTTTTTAACCCTATGTGACCCAGTTTCGAACTCGGCCAAGATTTCATTGGGACAAATGTTCTGACCAATTCTTATGAAGATTAAGCAATAATCAAGGGATCTATAGTGGTCACACATTTTTTCTGTAATTTGACCTAGTGATCTAGTTTTAAACTAGGGGTGACCCTGTTTGGAACTTGGCTGAGATATTATTGGGACAAATGTTCTGACCAAGTTTCATGAAGATTTGGCAATAAATGTGGCCTCTATAGTAAGCACACGGTAAATATTGATGTCGCATGGCAAACAACGGACAAAAGTGGATAACAAAAGCTCAATGAGAGCATGTCGTGCTTTGGTGAGCTAAAAAGAGGAAAAAACATGGTGACCACATTTATAACATCTATTTCATGACAGCATACAAGATCAGTGAGGTTAAGTTCAGACCCATGAAAGAATGTTCACGGTAGGTCACACACAAAAACGTGATCGATTGGGACAGCAATAAACTACAATTTTATTTTTGAAGTCAAATTTTGTAGATGAACAGTGATTTTGAAAACAGACGCATATGAGCTGTATCCATGTCATTGTAAATTATTCATAGATACTCTTAACTATAATTTACAATATCCTTACTTTAAAATATAATATTGACCAGGAAGTAGTTATAACATAAATGGAAAATATTGTTTAACTATTTTCTTATGGACAAAACTACATAAGCAGAAGAAATATGTTTCAAATAATAAATACATCTAACACAATGCCAACATTAATATTTTAAATAAATGTTTACAAAATATTGCTTACATTTTTTTTTTAATTATATGAACATGCAATATATTTTCATATCAGTGTACATGTTTATAACAGGATGGAATTAAACATGCTATATATTTCTTGTATGCATATTAAATAAAACTAAGAAAAAAAGAACTAATACAAGTACAGAACAAGTAATAACAAAAATGAGCAAATATATTACGATAACAAATAGCACTTTGTCGCAAACGTACCGGTAACTAACACCCCACCCCGCTTTGATTGCTAACTGAAGGGCACATGTTTGGATCACTAAGAATTAAACACACGTTTTAGGGTATCTACACTTCATGGTACTGGAAAATTTGAAGTTAAAATTCACTCACTGGAAAATGTGGAAGAAGCTCACTCCACAAAATTAAATCATCTAATGTATTCACATTTACTGCCCACAAGAGTGACTCCAATCTACCCCCTTTCAAATATAGTTTGAGGGGTTAAAACAAAACATGACAATATAGTCACCAAAGTAGAAGACACATAAGTAGGGTTTCACAGTTGAAAGTAAATGCAAAAGAACACTATAGTAGACTTCTGTGCAATTTGTTATACAACCAATATAGGACCATTACTTGTCATTTCAAATACAATTATATTTAACGAGTTCAAGAAATTTGTAAGTTAGCCTTGGGCATGCTTACTAAAACATTTCCTGGACGAGTTTTAGAATCAAACTGCTGTATTAGCAGTATTACACATGGTTAAGATAAACAAAATATTCACAATGGGTATATTTAATAAATGGAAAACAAGGTGTAGCGTGTGATTAACAGACATTCCTCAAGGTTTTTTATATGCCATTGCCAGACACCCACAACTGTTAACATATCGTGCTAATGGCACTCTCCATTTAAATCGTTCAAACACATATTTTAATACAAAATTAAAATTATTCATTCCAATCTAAATGAATTATGATTTTTTTTTATAAATATAATCAACCACAAATTTATTCTATGTTATGATGTGACATGACGAATCACTACAACATTTATTCTAGTTTATTAACATGTTTTTTTTTTCTATTCAGTTTTAAATATACCAGTTGCATACCTGTAAATAACTGTAAATTAATAGCATTCAAGAATTTAAGTCACATAAACATCCCAAATTAGGCAGTTTGACTATGAAGCTAAAAGCACAAATTTTAAGATTCTGCCGTTATATTAATTTAATCTATGGCAAAAAGAATGGACAATATTTGAAAGACTTGACGAAAATTAACAGTGTCACTGATATGAAGAGTCCAAAAAAACACCACGAGTCACAGAGTAAAGATGACATATACATGTAGAGATCCAATTTGAACATAATGAAGTAAATTAGAAATATAACTGATTCTACAAATTTTCTATGTATGTACATCTAGTGGTAAGCTACCTTTCAACAGGGTTAACTAGGTAAAAATACATAGTAAAAATTAGTCTATAGATTTTGAATGACAGATTTTGGTCAACACAGCTAGTGGAAATGGAACCAAACTTGTACCAAAACAACCAGGATAACATTTTCTTAAAGTGGCCTCCTAATAAAGATATTTGATTAAGAGCATTCACATATGTATGAGAGAAAAAAGTATATATTCTTCTTTAATTTTGAATTAAATATATGAGTTTTGGCGAATAAATGACAAGATTCAAACTTTCTCATCATTTAACTTATTCAACAGAAGAATAATAAGACACAAATCTCAGACTGATCTACAAATACTCAGTATAATCATTATATCACAATTTACAAAACCAACCCATATTGACAGACATTAAAAGCAATTACAATGAGACAATACACACTATGTTTCAATTATGTGCCTACTAACACCTAAGGCAAACTCTTATATAATACCCTATTATTATTTTTTAATCGCATTTATGAAATAATAATCAAATCAAATCTGAATCTATGTAAGTTATTACTTTATATTCCATTCTTAAAACGAGACACTTACAATCTACCAACCTAAACTTCAAAATTGTCAGTTCTTTTAGCAAAGTACTTACCCTATTGCCGTATGATATTCAACAACAATTAAACTTGCATAGGGCAAGAGTTTATAAAATTAAACACTCAGAACTTTTATGAAAACACAAATGACAATTTATGAAGTAAGCATAATTAGTAAGGACGTATCATTAATGAAATCTTTGTTTATATCATTATCTAAACAATCTTCAGTATCATAAACAGAATGGCCTCAACAAATTCAAAAGTAGAAACTCTACTGGTTATCTTTCTTAGGTGAAGTTCCTCATCCAGTGAAACAAACAGTGATTGTGGTTTTGTGTTTTTCAAGGTATCCATAATAAAGTGACAATGTGAACAATTACAAGTTTGTCCCTAGAAGCAAGCTTGCTGTCAGTGTCCAGCAGTGGTTCGTATCTCTCTCAGCTCAAAAGTTTTTGCCTTCACAATGTATCCTACACGTCTGCTATCATCAATCCTCCGCCTTCATTCCTCGAAGCTCACCCTTGGATCGGATCTGGAAAAGGGAGACAACCAAAAATCAAATAGTTGCGTAATTTATACAACAACCCACCAGTGTCTTACAACAAATTGGTCACATAACTGAAATTACCAACTTGACTCATATACAATTGGTGTGTAATCATTTTAGGAGATTTTAATATAAATAAACTAAAACTGATAAGTGTATTTCATAAGAAATGTTATATTTAATAGTGAGCGGCTGTAAAAATAATAAATGTTCACTGAAAATTTTCAAATATGAACAAAATACAACTTTATAAAGATATAATATGTGTATATCTCTGAGACAAAATAAAACATATTTTGGTAAATGTAACACAAATATGAAGATTTAATGCTGCTTTTTTGCTGACCAAACAGCAGATAAAATCTTGATAAGCTATAGGAGCACTATCTTACCTCGTCAAGTTCCCGTTTTGTTTGCTCTTCAATTTCTCTTATGTCATCCATGGTCATTCCGTGCCACTTGTCTGTTAAACAGAACACCTGTCTGTGGAACGTGTGGAACAGCCTGTGCTCTTGCTGCAAACAACATGACACTTTTTGATAATATTTATTTGAGCCTCGCACTGTGAAAAGGGGGTTTAATGCATGTGCGTAAAGTGTTGCCCCAGATTAGTCTGTGCAGTCCGCAGGGGCTAATCAGGGACAACACTTTCCGCCTTAACTGGATTTTGGCAAAGAAGACTTTCTTTAAACACAAAATATATCAAGCAGAAAGTGTTGTCCCTGATTAGCCTGTGACACTGCACATGCATTAAACCCCTTTTCTCAGAGCGTGACTCATTTATCCATTAAGAATGTCATTTCTGTTTGTTTTCTCAGAGCGTGACTCATTTATCCATTAAGAATGTCATTTCTGTTTGTTACTAACATTTTGTGATATTATTATATTTTTCTGCGATCAGGTTAATCTACTGCATTTTGTTTTATAGATATATTTTGCTCTACAAAACTAAACAAATCTTAAATGGTTTCCAGTCAGCAATCTTAAAGTTAAACCTGACCCACACTCAAAACTATTTATCACTATTACTCCTTTTGAATATGAAGCTTGAATAGCTTAATGTAAATTGAATTATAGTCTAACAGACACACTTATCTGGTGGGGCATTATGACATTTACCAAGAATAGCATGTCACAATCTAATATTTTAGAAATTGTGAGTGAGAAGATACATCAAAAATGAGTTTCATGGGCACGAAATGCCAATAGACCCATGGAGTAACCAACAAATCATAGTGACTAGAATTTAACCCCATCACACTGTTTGCGTGGGTATAAAAAGGTATCAAGCAAAAATGTAATTAAATATACATATGAAATCAAAATATAACAAAAGTTCCGCATTCAGAGACATATGCCCCCAAAAAACACTTATTGTGACAGTGACCTTTGATCTCGTGACCCCAATTTCAATAGGGGTCATTTAATGTCCAAGGCCAATGCACATTTGAAGTATCAAGTTAATCGGTCAATTGGTTGACATGTTATTGATCGGAAACGATTTTCACACTTATTGTGACAGTGACCTTGACCTTTGACCTAGTGAACCCAATTTCAATATGGGTCATCTACGCTCCAAGGCCAATGCACATGTGAAGTATCAAGCCAAGCGGTCAATAAGTTGACGAGTCATTGATCGGAAACGATTTTCACACTTATTGTAACAGTGACCTTGACCTTTGACCTAGTGACCCCCGATTTCAATAGGGGTCATTTACTGTCCAAGGCCAATGCACATGTGAAGTATCAAGCCAATCAGTCAATTGGTTGACGAGTTATTGATCGGAAACAATTTTCACACTTATTGTGACAGTGACCTTGACCTTTGACCTAGTGACCCCCAATTTCAATAGGAGTCATCTACTGTCCAAGGCCAATGCACATGTTAAGTATCAAGCCAATCGGTCAATCGAATCACAAGTTATTGATCGGAAACAAACTGGTCTACCGACAGACTGACCGACCGAAATCCAGAAAAACACTATACCCCCTCTTCTTCGAAGGGGGGCATAATAAATCAATAATAAAAAAATTACTTTATACAGATGGAAGCAATGTCTCTGCGTATAATCAAATGTCTCTGCATATAATCACTTACTTTATTGATAAAACTTTCAACACGTCCCTGAAGACCAAACCACTTAAACTTGACAGTGATCAACTTGTATGCACACATAACCGGCTCTACAGTGGACTGAAAAACATTGAAGTAAAACTATTTATAAAAAGATACAGCCCAATCCCTTACAGAAAAAGAACATTGATAGTATTAAAGTTTTATCAATTAAAACATGAATTTAAAATTGAGTATTAATGTGTCCATAGGATAATATGAATGCCCCAACATACTGCTTTTGTCACAGTACTCTGCTTTTTTCGGAACTTCAAAAGGAATAAGCACACATTAAAAGTGGTATTGTGAGTGCTGATTCCTATCACTACATTAATGAGAAATTTCTTCTAAACAGTGTCAAAACTCCACTGACAGATGAAAAACTAAACTTCTCTATACTATAGTAGGGGCATAAACAAAATTTCAAATAAACTTCATCTATAAGATAACACATTGAGTTCAATTATGTTTAAATCCCATTAATTATGTTAAAATATTAAGTCTTAATGTCCCCCAGGTTGAACTTACAATCCAGTCTTTAGTGTCTAGAGGTCCCCGACCAGTCTTTGCAGACTTGAAGAGTTTGGGATCAAATTCCTTTTTGTAATCCTGAAAACAATTGGAACAAAAATGCCACTGAATAAAAATGAATATAAAAGCAAAATACTTACATAGAAATGCAAGTTTTTTAACTTCAAGCCTATTTTGTGCAGATATATGCAATTCACCAAAGAACAATACACAAAAGGATTTCACAGAAACAACAAGGATTCAAACCTGCTTGATGGTCATTACAAAGACATTATTAATTGCACGGAAAAAAATAAAAAATATACTGAACTAGAGCTTTGTCACTGACGTGACGTATACCCCCACATGCTGCATTGACACAGAATATTTTGCATGCTGTCTCACAAAACAAGAGAAGCTTATTTATGGCAATTTTTAAGAATTATTATGCCATTATCATTTATGGCCATTTTGACCTTTGAAATCTTGAATTCTTTGGCATGATACGCCATCCAATGCCTGTGAACAAAATTAATGTGGAGAGTAATATTAAAATCTCACAATGAATGACATAGTTATGGCCCAGACAAGCTTATTTATGGCCATTTTTGACCTTTGAACTCAAAGTGTGACCTTGACCTTGGAGATATCGACGTAATTTTATCGCGCAACACACCGTCCAATAATGGTTAACAAATGTGCCAATTGATTTCAAAATCCCACAATGAACGACATAGTAATGGCCTGGACAAGCTCAACTATGGCTATTTTTTACCTTTGAACTCATGTGTGACCTTGACCTTTGAGATATTGACGTAATTCTTTCGCGCGACACACCGTCCAATGATGGTGAACAAATGTGCCAATTGATTTCAAAGCCTCACAATGAACAACATAGCTATGGCCCGGACAAGCTCATTTATGGACATTTTTAACCTTTGACATCAAAGTGTGACCTTGACCTTGGAGATATTGACGTAATTCTTTCGCGCAACACACTGTCCAATGATGGTGAACAAATGTGCCAAATGATTTTAAAATCCCTTGATGAACCACATAGTTATGGCCCGGACAAGCTCATTTATGGCCATTTTTGACCTCAAAGTGTGACCTTGACCTTGGAGATATAGACGTAATTCTTTCGCGCAACACACCTTCGCATGATTGCAAACAAATGTGCCAATTGATTTCAAAGTCTCACAATGAACAACATAGCTATGGCCCGGACAAGCTCATCTATGGCCATTTTTGACCTTTGACCTCAAAGTGTGACCTTGACCTTGGAGATATTGACGTAATTCTTTCGCGCGACACACTGTCCAATGATGGTGAACATATGTGCCAAATGATTTCAAAATCCCTTGATGAACGACATAGTTATGGCCCGGACAAGCTCATTTATGGCCATTTTTGACCTTTGACCTCAAAGTGTGACCTTGACCTTGGAGATATTGACGTAATTCTTTCGCGCGACACACCGTCCAATGATGGTGAACATATGTGCCAAATGATTTCAAAATCCCTTGATGAACGACATAGTTATGGCCCGGACAAGCTCATTTATGGCCATTTTTGACCTTTGACCTCAAAGTGTGACCTTGACCTTGGAGATATTGACGTAATTCTTTCGCGCGACACACCGTCCAATGATGGTGAACATATGTGCCAAATGATTTCAAAATCCCTTGATGAACGACATAGTTATGGCCCGGACAAGCTCATTTATGGCCATTTTTGACCTTTGACCTCAAAGTGTGACCTTGACCTTGGAGATATTGACGTAATTCTTTCGCGCGACACACCGTCCAATGATGGTGAACATATGTGCCAAATGATTTCAAAATCCCTTGATGAACGACATAGTTATGGCCCGGACAAGCTCATTTATGGCCATTTTTGACCTTTGACCTCAAAGTGTGACCTTGACCTTGGAGATATTGACGTAATTCTTTCGCGCGACACACCGTCCAATGATGGTGAACATATGTGCCAAATGATTTCAAAATCCCTTGATGAACGACATAGTTATGGCCCGGACAAGCTCATTTATGGCCATTTTTGACCTTTGACCTCAAAGTGTGACCTTGACCTTGGAGATATTGACGTAATTCTTTCGCGCGACACACTGTCCAATGATGGTGAACTAATGTGCCGAATGATTTTAAAATCCCTTGATAGATGACATAGTTATGGCCCGAACAAGCAGGACAGATATCAAGATATTGTTGTTCATGTTACAAGTGGTAAATTCTTAACAATGTGTGCAGGACATTAAGATTTGTTCAAGGGACATTTATTTATAATCTTTATGTTGACTCATAATTTAAATTGACAAATATAAAACAAGAGGCCCTGGGGTGCTAAGAACCGGATACCCAAAAAAACTTTAACTGATCTGATCACCTTATGCAATGTTTGTGTAATAATTTAGACTTCCGACGTAGCTTATCAGACATCACAGATATTACCTTGGCTGCAACATTATTGGAACAAATGTGCTGACCAAGTTTGAATATAAGACAGAGGATGACTCCTTGTCGGCCATCTTGAAATTATAAAATAAGTCTGGTATTAGTTTTTCATTATTTCATATCAGAGCATAATTTGTACAAACTTATTGCCAGGGAGGGGATCGAACCTGCCATCCTTACATTTGTAGTCTAGCATTCACCCATTATGAGTATTATTTCATACTTTTTCATAATTGTGTTAGTAAAACACTAACAAGTTAATTATTTCTTTATTATGAGGTTAAACTGAAATGGCTGTTTGCCAACACCAAATCTGCATTACCTTTGAAGCAACTGGATCGTTTGCTATATCAATAACTGTGAAATTTCGCTTTTGTAATTCTTCACCTTTTAAGTCATGTATCTGAAATGGTAAAATATCAATGCAGCAAAATCAGTTAACAACAATGAATGACAGTAAATCATTTCAACTACAAAATATTACATTGAAAATACTGATAGGACTGTTAGTTATACTTCATAGCTATAGAATAACTAGAAATGTAACAGAAGGGCATGGATGCCGCTGCCATATTTTACTGGGCACAGAAATATCGTCCTTTGTAACTGTCACTACATATAAAGTCTTTTTAACGTATTTGACATTAACCTGAAAGCAAAGCACCATAATTGATGCATAGAACATGTTGTTTTGAAATAATGAAACATGGGACATTTTGCTTATGCTCTTAAAAGAAATATAACTGACATTCACATGAACATTTACTTTCACTATTACGGATGATGCAAGGACATGAACAAACTTCAAATGACCACTTTGACCTTTACCTTAAAGAGAGCTACATGGTTTTGCATGCAAACAATTGTCTTGATATGATGATTATATGTGCCAATTTATTTTGAAATTACCTCATTAACAACAAAGTTATGGGCCTGACAGAACATGTACTTTCACTATGAACATACATGGAATATGAAAAACAAGAGATGTGTTTGTCAGAAACACAATGCCCCCCTACTGCGCAGCTTTGAAAAAAGAACAAAAAAAACAAGATATGTGTTTGTCAGAAACACAATGCCCCCTACTGTGCCGCTTTGAAAAATAAAATAAAAATGAAACCTAAACGCAAAATCTAAACGCAAAACCTAAGCGCAAAGTGTGACGGACTTTCAGAAAGACGGACAGTGCGATCACTATATAAACACCTTCGGGGGCATAAACAAATAATTGACCTTTGACCTTGAAAGATGACATTGACCTTTCACCACTCAAAATGTGCTGATCCATGAGATACACATGTTTTTTTTATATTTATTTTTACCTTTGACCTTGAAGGATGACCTTGACCTTTCACCACTCAAAATGTGCAGCTTCATGAGATACACATGCATGCCAAATATCAAGTTGCTATCTTCAATATTGCAAAAGTTATGACCAACGTTTAAGTTTTCGGACAGACGCACAGACTGACAGACTGACAGTTCAACTGCTATATGCCAGACTACCGGGGGCATAAAAACTCTGCAATGCCCACTGTGACCTTGACGGGAGCCAAAAGGCTGTTGCCTGCGATACATTGTCTTGATATGATGATCATTTGTGCCAATTTATGTTCAAATCTGATTATGTACAATGATGTTATGAGCCCTTTCATTTACAGAAAGAGTAAATCTATACAAGCACCTGAAGCTATAACTATATGTAGAACACATGTTTGATAGTGCATAAAGGCAGCTACTGGCAGGTATTCACATCTACAGTCTTATTTATTTCCTTGCAATCAGTTATCCATGTGTACAAGCTGTCATTCAATAGGCTTTATTCACCATTCACCACCATAACCAAGTGTTACATGTAGAAAACAGGACATAAAATGGCACACATTTGTGAATGTTATCTAAGAACTGAAACAGAGACATGAGAGGGAAGAATTGGTATAATTTGCTTAATTGCCTAATTTCATAGAAAATATGGTTATCCATTTTTTTTACATGTATATAAATGATGTCAATTAACCCTCCGTCTAGTTTAGTTCTACCTGATTTTGCAAATTATATTTCATAGTAAAGTTTGTACTGCATTATTTTGTGGAAGTTTCATAGACAGATTAAACTTCTTGAAAAAATTATCAGTGATAAAAGGATAACTCTTTCGAAGTTCTTAACATTGTTATTCCCAGTGATTTTTTTTGCTTTATATTTTACAGCCTGTGCCTTTTGTATTGGGAAAAATAGCGCGATAAACCATGAAATGGGTGAAAATGAAACATTATTAAATAATATGATTATTAATAACAGTATTCAATTGCATATTAGTGCATGTTTAAGTGCATTTTTTTATTTATATTGTAAGTGCTACGGAATGATATTGCTGTATAATNTTTTGGTCAGATCTTTTGGGAAACAACAACTTTCAGTCTCCACAAAGGTCTGTCGGACATCGGACAAAGTAAGCAAAAAATGTATGAGGGTCAGCAAATTTTACCAGATACAGGCCCTCATGGCCTATGAAATTCTGGTAAAGTTTCTTATTTGTATTTGAATGGTCAAATTCCGATTAAATAAAGTTGGGGGCAGTAGAAGTTAAAAGATTACCAGACCTTGACTAAAAATGTACTTGTGACTTTCGCAGCGACTGTACTTGGTTTCT
Source organism: Dreissena rostriformis (assembly GCA_007657795.1). NCBI lineage: Eukaryota > Metazoa > Mollusca > Bivalvia > Myida > Dreissenidae > Dreissena > Dreissena rostriformis. Next base: position 118,040 of record VMBQ01002193.1, read on the forward strand.
TTTGGACCTTCTCCTTCTTGTTGTTTTTTACATTCAAAAAGTGTACATGTACTTACATTCTCCATCTCTCCTCTATCTTCAAAGTGCATGGTTTCGATTTTAATGTAGAAAGCATCCTTCATGTAACCTGGGTTCTGTGAGAAATAAGAGGGCATTAACAAAACATCATGAGTTCCATTAACTATTGATGCATACACTATATCCCACCCCATTGGAAGCCTTATCAGTAATGGTGCATTGGAGCATTGAAATAAGTCTTAGTCCAAAATTAGGTCAATGTAAAGGCCCAAATGAGGTCAGGTGATGTGGGTGTATAGATAGTATTGAAAGACATCTTTCATGCAAGAAACTTTCTTGATGTTATACAAAACACGTCATTTTGGGTTTACCAAAGATTTGGACCTTCAAAACTTTGCAGTAAGAATTCTTGATGTTTTTGTGTACAATAAGTATATTTTAAAAATAACAACAATACAACTTTTCAGATACGCCCGCAGCAATAAAATAATACTAAAACAATGGGTCAAAACTGAGCCCGCTAAGAAGCCTTAACAAAGACCAGCAGTGTCTGTTTCACTCTTTTGGGAATGGGACTGGGGGCCTTTTGATTATGAAAAATCCCTTTGTTTTGACTAAAATTGGGAAATTGGTGTATTTTATTGTTTGCTAACAATAACTTTAAAATTAAGAATAAGTGTTTTCAATATTATATTAACTAAGGTTCACACCACAGGGTTCAACATAGGTTCAAAATTTAGGGAGAAGTCACTTTTCTCAAAAGCCAAAATAGAGAGAAGTGGCAATATTTTGGGGAGAAATGGAACATTTGCGACGTAGCTTCTAGTTTTTGTACATTGTGCTTTAAAAGATAAATAATAAGTGACATTTGCATCATAGATGTCAGATTGTTACAAAATCTGCACTAAAAGATTACTGATAATAATTTGTTTCATAACAACAAATCCACCATTCTTACATTTGATTTTCTTTGTATGCTAGCTGAAGGAACTTTCTGCAGTTATATAGAACTGATGTGCATAAATTCAGAAATCAAGCAAAGAAACAATTATAGTTATGTTAGCAAGAACTGTTCATATTCATATGATTAACAGCAGACAGCAGTACAGTTCATACATGCACAGAATATACTTCAAAGACCATCATTTTATTATTAATAACATTTATAAGTATTATGATGAACAACTTTGGTCATCAGAAATTATCTCCTGAAACAAACTTTCAATTAACCATCATGTCTTCCAGTGTTGATGGTTTCATTGTACTTCTGAATTTAGATTTTATTTTATTCTGAGTGCTGAAACCGATAACCTCTTCCACACGATACACGGGGCATGTTTTAAGTCTTGTGCTTGAAATCATATCTTTGTTGTTATGAAATTCAACAATACCTGCATATAAACTCTACCATATCGATTACTAGATACATACCACTTTTCTTTAAAGTATTGGCTTTTTTAGGCAGTCATTTGGGAAAATTAAATACTTTTTGAAATTTGGAATGGGGTGGAAAAACATTCCCAAATTTGACCAAACAAGAGATGTGTTTGTCAGAAACACAATGCCCCCTACTGCACCGCTTTAATTTGTAATGTTGTTGTTTTTTTACCTTTGACCTTGAAGGATGACCTTGACCTTTCACCACTCAAAATGTGCAGCTCCATTAGATACACATGCATGCCAAGTATCAAGTTGCTATCTTCAATATTGCAAATGTTATGACCAATGTTAAAGTTTTCGGACGGACAAACTGACGTACAGTTCAACTGCTATATGCCACCCTACCATGGGCATTAAAAGACACTGATGAGTGTGTGAACACTTACAGTAACTATGGTCCTGCAGTATGGGTAGGCATTCCATGCTTTTTCGTGAATTTCTAAAGAACCTTTGGGTGCAATTGCTCTGATGAAAGCCGGAACTTTACTGAAAAACAAAACATTTGAGTCAACATGTATAAAAGATTATAAATAGTTTTGAGTTCATCAAGAACAATATTAAATAAAATATCTTACAACTAGTAAACATTTCTTATCATCTAAACAATTTTCTATGGGTGAAAATATGTTGATAACTATAGTACGTCTGTGACTGTCTGTCACTCTGTGAGCTAAGACATCATTTGTATTATCAAATTTGCTTTAGCTGGATAGTACTTAATGAATAGACTTTTCCGCAAGACTGCTTAACAGTGCAGTGATTATGCAGCCAACAATGTGTGGAAAACACTGTTTCCTCCATGAAAATGTGAATGATTGTTGACCCACTGTCGAGTAGGCTTTGGGGGGTTGTTCCCTTGGCATGTTAGTTGAAAATTTTACAATTTAGAAACCTAAAAAGTGATCTTTGGACAGGGCTTACTCTGTCATTCCCCAAATAAGCCAACTGCTACAAATAAAGAAATGTGTCTAAAGACATTTCCATTTAACTACAAGTTCTTCTTTATAATCACACATAAAATATCCAAAATAATAAGAAATCATCCATAAAAAAGGTAAATGTGGCTATAGAAAAATTTGAGCCAGGAGGAGCCCTGTTGGGGTACACTTAAGTTAAAGGGACTGTAAACCACAAATGACGAAAAAAGAAAAGTTCTTAAATACCGTATTTTTTTTACAATTATTAGTTTATATTGACTAAAATATCACGACTTGTATTTAACATTACTTGATTTTTTTTATTTTTTTATTTTCACTGTATTTTTGTATTTATTTATTTTTTACTGGGTATTCATACCAGGTAACTACCAGTTAACTATAAATAACGCAAGTCGATTGATCATCATCGTCACGTGGTAAACCCAGGAATGCAAATTGTGCATGCGTAGTGAATTGTATATATTTTATATATAAAA
>VMBQ01002193.1:125221-145999 GCA_007657795.1 Dreissena rostriformis
AGTATTTATACTTTTGCATGGAAAACCTTCCAAACTATTGCCACATAAACTTTCAATGGTTACAGACTCTACAGAATTTTAAATAAAAAGATTTACCAATGAACTTTCATTCATGCTAAAACCCCGGCTTATCTAGTAGTTTGAATGGGTTTTGTACTTATCCTAATACATAACTGATTTTTTTATGTTAATACAAGTTAAATTTACTGAAATTTTGTACCAATAATTGGAGTATAACAATAAGTATGTGTTTGAATTTTAGTGTTGAAACAAAATCCCTGCTGGTAGTATTTTACTTATAAAATCCATAATATTTTACCGATTTCATTAATTCAAGCAGCAAATCGTACGGGATAAAAGTCTGTGTAACATTATACCAATGTTTGCATCATTTGTTGCTGATATCAAGAGCATTTCTCATTTATATCAATAGATTTTTTCAAGTGAGACTGCATAACGCTAAAAAAAAGGCCATTTTCAGAGCATGTTTCAACGTATATCTCAAGAATGGGTAACACTAGCCTCTTGAAATTTTCAGGAAAGTAAGATGGGTATATGCCAGTGTAGTGGACCTTTAAAATTAATTCCTATCTTGTATATTTTTTCTGTGCCATGGATATAACATAAAAAAATGCAAATCTGCACCAATACCGTGTTTTAGCCGACACCAAATATGAAGGTTATATCTCAAGGGACATAGAAGTTATGACCATTTTTGAAACCTAAACGGCTAAACGCAAGTGTGACGGAATTTCAGAAGGACAGACGGAGTGCCATCACTATATGCCAACCTACCGGAGGCATAAAAAGATCAATCTACTTGCGTTATTTATAGTGTGTATATCGTTATGTCACCTATTTTCGCAATGTACTTTCGATTTCACATCGCGAAATTTTATTACCAAATAAACTGAAAATATGAACTTTTTACATGTAATGTAATATACTAGTCATGATATTTTAATCAATATAAACTAATAATTGTAAAAAAACATGGTATTTAAGAACTTTTCTTTTTTCGTCATTCGTGGTTTACAGTCCCTTTAAAGGTGTTGGTACACTTTTTGTTTAAAGTTTTCAAAAACAACAATAATAAACTTATGGTATCAAATTAAATACTTTTAATTGTAATTCGTCAGTTTATTACCTTTGCAAATGGTATATCTTGTGTGTGAACTGTCCTTTTGAAAATGTTTGACCATTAGCCTGGAGAGGGCTCTCTGGTTTTCGGTCTGTTGGTAATTTAGGATCATCAAGGTCAAATGGTTCATTGACCAGGACTTCTATACCCTCCCCTCCACCGGTGTTTTCCTTACTTGCTTCAGCTACTGAATACAGCTGGGCTACCTGGTACTGCAACGAGAGTACACAGTACAAATACAGAGAAACCCAACAATAATGACACTCTGTGGCTTACAAAGAAACATTTTTAAATAAGACAGGTTGTCAGATAAACAGGTTTTTCCAAAAAACTTGAAGTGTGTTCCAAAATCCCAAACCTTCACCATTATATAAAACAACCACAGCGAGAAGAAAGTCTATGTTCTACAAAATAAAGTGTGAGCCAGACATATCTCTGCAAGAAATTATGGGTAGTAGCCAAAGTATTCAATTTTTCAAAAATATCTGTCACTTTCAAATTATATTAGCTGAGCCATATATTAGTTCTGGCTACTAGTAGCACTAATATAGCATGTAAATAACTTTATCAACTTACCTCTTCTACTTTCATAGGAAGTACCACACGGCTGAAATTGTGAGAGAAACAAATTAAAAACACCAAACCAGTAAGCCATTCCTTAAGGATTTTTAGCACAAGAGTACAACTGTGCCTGAATTTCTACTAGTCTAGTCCATATAAACGGACTCCCAGAGCGTTTGATTATTATTGCTTTGGCAGCTCTGGGAGTCCATATGCACCCCTTCATAAACACAAGTGCAGTTCAGCGCAGCGAATCAGTGTGCTTCCCTAAACAGACGTTGTTCGAGAGAAATTGAGGAAAGCAATAAATAAACTTCAAAAACACGTTTAATTTACCTGAATGGCAGCCTACGGACGTTATCCTTTGCATGCACCCTAAAAAATGATGTTTCAACACACTATTCTAGTTGACATTTTTATGTTAAAATTTGAAACAGTGTATTCTGTGTCGAATATTCAACATCGTTATCGACTTGGGCTACATCACATAACCTGATGCGCAAAATATTGGTGTACTGCGACCTAACCGACACTTTAAGTTGGCAACATTACCATAGTGTACCAATATGGTGGATAGATAGTACGAAAGAAAAACAAAGCAAATATAAAGCAATTATTTCTTGCTTCAATGGTACAGTACAGTCCACGCGTTTTCCCCAATTTCCCTTGCTACTCCGCGGGCAGTATCTCCGAGGGAGATTAAGAAAATCCTGCAATACGCGGCGTTTGCAGGATTTGGGACTCCACGGTGAACGATCGGCAAAATTGATAAGCCGACGCGGCGGCCCTCGGCGTTGGCAACGCGTGGGGAAACTCCGTGCTTAACGAGATAACGATCAATTTAACTTTGTTTGACTCCCCGATTTTCAAATAAAATTACATTTATTACAAGTACATATATAGAAGTAGTTGTTGTATAGAAAACTAGTTGATTTATGACAAACAAAACGTCGTCTTTTAACTGGTACTTACCAATTTATATGTATAATCACATTTTGCAACATTGTTTTTATTTTGATAATTTAATCCAAAGTTCATGTTAGCAGTTTTTTTTTCTATACTGAACCTGTAAACAAATGACCGAGGACCCTATTAAAAGTCTCGCAAAAATTCGCANAATGTGGCCTCCCGAGAGAGTTCACATGCTTTTCTTTAAAGCAGTTTTTGGCCCACGTGACTAAGTTCCGAACTAAGAAGAGGTATGATTTGGACAAATGTTCTGAAAATGTTTCATAAATATTGAGCAATAAATGTGGCCTATAGTGTTCACATTAGCTTTTTCTTTAATTTGACCTAGTTAACAAGTTTGTGAACCTGCATGACCCAGTTTTGAAGTCACCTGAAATATCAATGGGACAAATGTTCTCGGTTTCATTAAGATTGGGCAATAAATGTGTTCTCTAGAGTTTTCAAAAGCTTTTTGTATAATTTGAACTCATTGACCTAGTTTTTTACCCCACGTTAACCAATTTCGTACTTGGTCGATATATCATTTGGACAAATATTTTGGAGCAATTTTCATACAGGTTGGGCAACAAATGTGGACTCGAGAGTTTTCACAAGGTATATATTGAAGACAAACCACCAACAAAAGTTGATTAAAATACAGTACAGTCCACCCGTTTTCCCCAATTTCCCTCGCTACTCCTCGGGCAGTAACTCCGAGGGAGATTAATAAAATCCGGCGATACGCGGCGTTTGCATGACTTGGGACTCTGCGGTGAACGATCGGCAAAATTAATAAGCCGACGCGGCGGCACTCGGCGTTGGCAACGCGGGGGAAACTCCGTGTTTAACAAGATAACGATCAATTTAACTTTGTTTGACTTCCGGATTTTCAAATAAAATTACATTTATTACAAGTACATATATAGAAGTAGTTGTTGTTGTATAGAAAACTTGTTGATTTACGACAAACAAAACGTTGTCTTTAAACTGATGCTTACCAATTAATATAATCACAGTTTGCAACATTGTTTTTATTTTGATAATTTAATCCAAAGTTTTCATGTTAGCAGGTGTTTTTTCTATACTGAACAAGTAAACAAATGACCGAGGACCCTATATTAAAAGTCCCGCAAAAATTCGCAATATGTGTGAATTGACAGTTTGACGTCATCAAAGAAAAACCGCTTCCTGTCTGAAAGGCATAAAGCCCACCGTTCTCGGAGACAAAATTGGCTTCCTTTGTTTTGCAATCAACATGCTAAACCAATCGGTTGTTTATAACACAATAGCAACCGTCAAAATATGTAACTGCACGTGCTTAGCTCCGCTTTTCGAATCTTTTGCAGAGAACGGAGGTGGAGTTTAACCGTTAATTGAACACGTGTTTTACAAAAGTTGAGTCCTGAATGGCCGTAATTACTGAGTCTCAGCTTTGACAGGACAAATAAATCTATCTCGGATTTTCTGAGAAAGGCCGATTCCCAACTTTTTGTACAGTTACTCATAATGGCGTCCTCGTGTTTACGAAATCCGAAACACATTCATCTTAAATAATGGTGTTTTGTTGGATTATTACTGGATTTTATTTTTTATTTTATTTTTTTGGCATGCCCAGTAGCACACTGCTAACGCGGTGTTGCGCGGCGGTCCCTTATAAGAACGGAAATTGTCTGCATTTACCGACTAGGCTAAAGTAATACACGCCGCGGGTATTAGCGAAGGTGGCGGAACGCCGAGCGCTTTAGCGAGTTCACCTCGCTTTCCAACTCCGCATAAACACTCGCTAGCAGAAAAAACAAGAGGGCCATCAGGCCCTTAGGCGCTCACCCTGAGAGCAAAAGGAACTTGACTATTCTGAAAAAAAAATGCAAGCCGATTCATGAAGATTGGACCAAAAAAGTGACTTTTAACATGTTTTCTTGATATTTGACCTAGTGACCTAGTTTTTGAGCTCATATGACCCAGTTTCAATTCCTGCTAAGATTTCATTGGGACAAATGTTCTGACCAAGTTTCATGAAGATTTGCCAATAAATGTGGCTATTATATAGCGTCAACAAGTTTTCCATATAGCCATATAAGGACAACCGCCCCCCCCCGGCGGCCATGTTTTTTTTTAACGAGTCATAGCCATTTTCAAACTCAGCCGAGCTATTGTTAGAACAAATGTTCTGATCAAGTTTCATAAAGATTGGATTATAAATGTGACTTCTAGAGTGTTAACAAGGTTTTACTACATAGCNGGGTCTCTCGATATATGATGGTAGGGGCACAGCCACTAAACCCTGGATAATTTTGAAAAAGATGATTAATTTAGTGTCATATCGTCTGTCTTGTAGGGTCTGCCAACCAAGTTCCTGTTGCATGGAGGTGACACTGTCATATGGGAAATAGTTATATATAAAACTATATAAGATAACATGAAACTTAATGGGTTTATAGATCTTAATGAGGAGAAGTGCCTTGCACAAGAACCATTACCAATCTCTTTCTTAAATAGTTATTGTCCTATGTTGTTTTCGTATGATGTCCGTCTGGCCCAAACGTTTCAGGGCTGTATCAACACGAAACTTCGTTGAGTGTATACACTTGGAGACTTTTCTAACGCATCACTTTTCAAACTTGAATATCTCAGTAATGGGTTAAGATTTTTATTAAAAATTGCACGTGTGATTATTTGACTATATTCCGTGCAAGTTCACGATAAAATCATTCATCCGTGGCGATCGGAAGCTTTTGCACGTGGTGTAGGTGTGGTTTCATCTTTTTGCACATGAAAATGGTGAAACACGAGATAATTCTAATTTTATTTCAATTTCATTATTTTAGGTGGGAAAACATAAAATTAATTGAATAATTATAATATGAATATTCAGGAGCGCAACCGCGCAATTTGCATTTTGCAGGCTACCTGCTCCACTTGCTCAAGCGTCCAATCGTCACGGATGAATGATTTTATCGTTAGCTTGCACATTATATAGTCAAAAGATCAGATGTAAAATTTTAAATAAACATATTTACTAATAACTGAGATATTTAAGTTTGAAAAGTGTTGCTTTAGAAAAGTCACAAAGTGTAGTTAAACGCGTTATAATTTCAATTGAATTTCAATTTCATCATTGTATGTGGGTTTTTACACAAGGAAAACATAACATTAATTAAAGAAAAACAATATGGCTCATTTGAATATTCAGGAGCTCATTTTGCATGTTGAAAATCGGTCAGTCATTAAAACGTGTAAGTTTATGCGTTTTACTTTTCGCATTTTTATTATTTCACGTTGTGCAATTTTGCGAATTTGACTTTTGCAGTGATTTTTTTAATTGTTTAAGTTTGCTATTTAAATGTTGATCAATTTCATTTAAATTTACAGGGAGTATAAGAGATGTGTTGAATTATTTTGAGTCCAAATTTAAACAAAATCCGTTCAAAAATAAGGGAGCTATATTGATTTGAATACGTGATGCGTTAGAAAAGTCTCCAAGTGTATATATCAACCAGGAGAAGTGCCATGCAAAAGAACCATAACGCTACACTTTTTTTAATAAGAGTTCTTGTCCTTTGATGTTTTTGTAGGACTTAAAATTTTCAGGGCTGTATAAAGGACCCCTTTGGAAAAAAGTCGCGAGACTTTCAAGGGCTTTTCTGGCAGTACATGTCCGTATATCACACTACAATAAACTAATAGTTATCAGTCTAAAATTTCAAATTGATAAATGCAATAGAGCTCGAGTTCCATCTGAAGCACAGAGCGTCAACATGTAAATGTATCTCAAATTCATACCTCATGAAGTCAATTTAATCTGCGATATTTTTGTGCTCAATATATGTGTTTGTTTTAAGTTAATTTGTTTTAAGCTTCTGTGAAAATTGTAAATGTTATTACTTGACATGTATGTGCCGAATAAACCTATCTGTCTATATCCGATATGATTTAAGATTTCTACATGAAACTTCCTTTGGTGTATAGATATCAATGGGGAGATTTGCCATGCACAAAAACCATATCCCTTAACTTTCTTAAATAGGAGAAATTGCCCGTTGTTGTTTTTGTGTGATGTTACCTTTCAAGGCTTCATCTCAGATACTATACAAGATTTCAACATGAAACTTCATTGTTGTATAGATATCCACGAGGAGATTTGCAATGCAAAAAAAAACACACAATAATTCTGCAATTTGATATTTCACAGTTATTGCCCTGTTCATCCATCTGCACCCATCAATAAACAAAATTTATTCAGCAGGGATATTCAACAACTTTGCATCTTGGATGTAATGAGGCAGTCCTGTTAGTTCAGTGGTTGGTACACACGCCTTTCACCTAGGCAACTCAGGTTCCATTACAACACACGGTGCATATGATTTAGGTTGGTCTCCAACCGGACAGTCGGGGTTTTCTTTGAGTAGATTGTACTTCGGTTTAACCCACAGCACTAAACAACACCAAAATTGAATATATTTCAGGAAAAAGTAAAAAGCATGAAATAGCAGCTATAATTCAAAACGCATCCCAACTGCATCTAGTCAGTTAATGACAATAGGTAGGAATGTTGGGACACACTCTGGGTCCTCACAAAATGCAGCCTAAGGCGCAGCAAGCCCCTATAAACTCAAAACACATTTCAGGCCAAACGCCATAAGGATTTTCAGTGATATCGTACTGCCATACATTGTATTATTTCAGAAACGTTTTAGTATAAACAAAACTATTGCCAAGCAATATGGTCCCCTACCGGTGAAACTCCACATTTTCAGCAATATTTCTAGTCTATTTGTTGCCATAGCAACCAGAATTCTTGACGTAGGAACAAAATGAAAAGATGTGCATAATCTCCATATTGCCATCTGTCCATGTTTAAAGTTTCATGAAAAAATATGAAGAACTTTAAAAGTTATCCACCATTTTCAGCAATATTTCTAGTCTATTTGTTGCCATAGCAACCATAATTCTTGACGTAGGAACAAAATGAAATGACGTGCATAATGTCCATATTGCCATCTATCCATGTTTCAAGTTTCATGAAAAAATATGAAGAACTTTTAAAGTTATCGCAGGATCCAGAAAAGTGTGACGGACTGACAGACACCGGTTGGTGACAATAAAATGGAATCAAAATGTTCAACTTAATATTCAAGATCAAATAGATTGGAACTATAGCTATGTTACTGCTCTATATATATAAATTGTTTAGGTATGTCTGTATTTATTCAAATACAGATTGATATGATACATGTTCAAAATTTCATTAATAAACATCACAGAACATATAAAACATTTATTTTTATGCGTTTTATAAATGAGTTGAAAACATTCTTTACACAACCATGAACATTCTAAAACTGTATACAAAACTAGAAATTAAATTCATAGAAAATTATAACATAACTAACATATAATCTTTGAGTTAGATTAAATAGCACAATTCAGAAACAAAGCCAAAATCTGCAAAGAACAATCACTTTTTGTTTTAACAGGTGCAATGTTTCATCAATAAGGTCTTGAGCATCATTTTATATCACATAAGCAGATAAGCCCAATGAAATCCATCACCTCTTGATATATTTTACAGCATCGAAAGTTTGTCCGGCTTTGAACAGTTTGTTATTTGTTTGGGGTATTTAAAAATAAATGGGCCTTCTGAAAGGCTGGTCACAGTTATAGGTCTTGGTCCGTTACTGATTATAAAGATGTGCCCAGGTGAGCTAATAAAACCACTTTGATATAAATAGGCATAACAGAAAATTGTGAAAATAAAAAAATGTTTAAGACGTAAAGTCTATATAATTATATCTGTAAACATATGACAAAAACAAATGTTGAAACAATTTTAGTGAGTATTAACGGTGTTCAAAATATGCAAGTCACATTTTAATAGACTCAAGTTGTGAGATAACAGAAAACACCTGTGTAAAAATGAGTACTTTCCAATGCGGGACGTAATTTGGGGACACCAATTATGAAATGTAAAAATAATGAAGACTACAGAGATTATTTTCCTATGCATAAACAGCCAAATGTATAAAATATATCAAATCCATTCTTACCAAAAATGGTTACACATGTTCTTCATATAAATATGTAAATATGGTATGGCAATTTGTAGTGTTATCATTATATGTAAATATATTATGCTGACATGTATTGTTATCATAATATGTAAATAGGGTATGGCAATATGTATTGTTCTAATTATATTTAAATATATAATAGTGGCATCTATTGTAATCATTATATGTAAATATGGTGTGACAACATGTATTGTTGTTATTCTATGTAAATATGGTATGGTGACATGCATTGTTATCCTTATGCATAGAAAAATGAGTATTAAAAAGCTAGTACAATAAATATACATATAAATTTACATAGATCAGTCTTTCAATCCACACACAAAATACAAATGACACAAAAACATGCATTTGAACATTTTTGTAAAAATAATGTGGGTGAATTTATGTAAATCTGATTGATTTCCTTTAAAATATACATTTTACATACGAAGATCAATGTTAACCCTTATTTTTCAGGGAAATAAATGATATCAAAAACATGTGGCATCTAATTGTCCCTAAAAAGGCCAATATTATGTAACAATTTCACAGTCAAGTTTAACCTCTGTAGATTAACAGCATGTTTCTGGCTCTGACCAAACCTTTTTAATTTAATACCGTTAACTGAATAAGCTTGAACGATTTGATAGTGTTGTATCTTTAATACTTTGATTCTTTATTTTAGATAAACATAATTTGAATGCAAAAATTGGTCATTTAATGAAGAAAAAAATTCTTCCATTTTGGCTTTAAAAAATTAGGTGCACATTCTACATGGTTGCGCGTTATACATGGTAAAGTACGGTACATACAGCACTGAGGTTAATAACCATTTTCAATAAGAAACAAATGTAACAAGACTTTTAAACTACAAAATAGATATCTGAATAAAAAGGAACTCAAATCCCATTCACCCTGAACTGATGTAAAATAGTACACACATATTTATCTTTTTTTTTAACATTTTATAGCAAAGTATGAATCTTTAAACTACCCAACGCACACATTAATAAAACAATGCAAAAATAGTTCAAGAAAAATTTGAGCAGAAATTGAAAAACAAAGATGCTTTCCAGTCATACTAAAATAAAAATGATTTGTTTTGAAGCACACTTATTGCAATATTAACATTAATTTATAGCAAAATGTCTAGTTTATGATGGCTGCTTATAATTTTTTCATAATTAAATATGCGTAAACCTAGAGGTAAAAAGGCTAGGAAACAATATATATGGTATTTTATACATAAAGACAAATATAGATGTGTGATAAATTCTCTATATGGAAATGTCATGTTACAATCTTTGCTTTGAATATAGAATTCAATATGAGTCGTGTTCTGAGAAAACTGGGCATAATGCTTGTGTGTAAATTGTCATCCCAGATTAGCCTGTGCAGTCCGCACAGGCTAATCAGGGACGACAATTTCCGCTTTTATGGAATTTTTCGTTTAAATGATGTCTCTTCTTAGCGAAAATGCAGTTTAGGCGGAAAGTGTCGTCCCTGATTAGCCTGTGCCGACTGCACAGGCTAATCTGGGCCGACACTTTACGCACATGCATTATGCCCAGTTTTCTCAGAACACAACACATATACATGTAGAAAGACTCTTTAAAAGATGAGTAACAAGACATATAAACAATACTTCGCAAAACTGCAACAGTACATGATAGGTTCTAATTAGTTTAAGCAAAGGTATTAAACCAGAAGGCCATAATGGCCCTTAACCACTCACCTGAGTTCTAGGTACACCAATGGTTGAATACTTGACCCAGATTCGAACTTGAACTGGATATAAGGTGAACGTTCATACCTGAGTCATGAATGTGGCTTCATGAGCAGTAACAAGTTGTCTCTTATTTAAACTGGATACCCAGTTTTTGGACACGTGACCGAATTTTGAACTTGGACTCGATATTGTCAACATTCTGACCATGTTTCGTCAAGATTGAGTCATAATTGAGACCATGTTTCGTCAAGATTTGTCTATTCAACATTGTTTGAACTTGGCCTAGATAATTTAAAGATAAACATTCTGACCAAGTTTCATTAAGATTGAATCATAAATGTGACTTCCAGCATCATAGCAAGGTTTATCTAAGGTTTGACCTAGTGACCTAGTGTTTTTTTCACACAAATGAAGCTGATTTGAACTTGGCCTCGATATTTGCAAGATAAAATTCAAACAAGTTATATCAAGATTGAGTCATAATTGTGGCTTCTAGAGTGGTACAAGGTTATAATAGTTGACCTGTTGACCTAAATTTTTGACACACATGATCCAGATTCAAACTTGGCCAAAGTTCATCAAGATTGGATGAAGAATGTGCCCTCTAGAGTGGTTGAGAACTAAACAAGGCTTGTCACCATAGGATTTCATATGCCCCCTTTTTCCACATTTTTCTAAACCTAAACGCAGTGTTTTTCCACATTTTTCGAAACCTAAACACAAACTGTGACAGAATTTCAGACAGACAGACAGTGCCATCACTATATGCCCACCTTCGGGGGCATAAAAATGACAGTGCACACCGCACAACGCATAACATACCACACGGCACATAGACTGACCACAATAGCACACCTTGATCACTTTGTACTGAGATAACCTCAAAAAGAGGGTGGATAATTAAAATAATGCCAAATAATTGTGTTGATAATCTGCATCATGAGTATTGTTGTGATGTTTGATACCATGCTACTCATCATCGTTCTCTGAGTCACTCCTCACATCACCGAGCTGAAAGAGGATTAAATGGAGATTAAATATAACACTTAGAAGAACACAACGCGTTTTAACATGTGAATGATTTACAAATAAGAACCTATCCAAACACTATGAGGCTAAAGTATTGGTTATTTGTTGATATCAACATACATGATAGACCCTTTTCTAGAGCCACTTTAATATTTTGAGGATTACATGTATACTATGAATATGGTATGTTTCAAGTGAAAATTTGATGTGCCACACAGAATAATGCCCCCATGACACATGCTAGGGCAGAGAAAAATCCACCAGTTTGTTTAAAAGTACTTGTTTCCACCCAAAATCATCTTTATGTATACTGAAAACTTGCTAAAATGAACAAACGGTCATATTTCCACAAAAATTAATGCAGCTACAATTTCTTTCTTCTCGATCATCTTAACATTCTGGTTGTTGAGTAGTGGAATATTAAGTAAAATCTACCACGCATTAATAGCTGGGATAAGTCCACTAAATTTACGAAAGTACAAATGTATATATTTTAAAGTAGAAAAATGACTTAGGGCCATACAACTTAAAAAATTGAGCCAAAATTCCTTCCAGTTCGGTCAACTACAATTAATCAGCTGTGAACGTTTTGGCTTAATACACCAAGCAGTAAAAGAGGAGTTAATAAAAATAAATTTAAGGACTTGCATTGCTTAATGCCTCCCACTTTATGGAGGCATAATGGGTAAAGGAGAAATGAAATAGATATGAAAACAATAAAGGCTTGATTCAATAACCTCAACATTTAAGCCAAATTTCATGAAAATCCTTCAAAGGGGAAAGGAGGCATGAACCAGACAAAAAAAGTAGGCGCAAATCTTTGACCTTAAGGTATGACCTTGACCTTGAGACGGCATGACTGACTCTTGTTTTCTGCACATCGTCTTAATGACCTAAACATTTCAGTCAAGTTTAATGAAAATCCATCAAAGGGAGGCTCAACTAATGTACGGACAAACGGCATTTCTATAATCCCCAATCTTCATTGCGGCCGGAGATGAACTAAAAACGTTGCCAAGCCACCAAACCAGGTTTTCAACATTTTAACAAATAAATTTTATTTAATTAACAGTGAAATCCAAATCCAGGTCTGCGTGTCAGCTAGCAAAATTTAGTAATTGCATGATATTTTGGGATTTTATTGTGGATTAGAACAATTAAAGACTTTATTATTAATTACCTTCTTCTTAAAAATACTCCGGAAAGCGATGCGGGCAATCATGTAGGTCCAGATGATGTGTAGAACTTGCAGTACCAGCAGCAAGCCGTTAAAGAAGTAGAATGAAGGCATTCCGTCCCCAAGACCTTCATAGAACTCCACGCTTGACGAATACAGAACTCTGAAAGTGAATTGTAGGCAAATAAGCAAATGGCTTAAAATCAGCATATCGTTATTTTGTTCAAAGCTTCTGGAAACTCTTAATGTTTTGACACATTCATTTTTAGCCAAAATTATTGTTGGGTTTATTTTTGGACATCAAGATNCACACTGCTACCGCGATGTTGCGCGGCGGTCCCTGATAAGAACGGAAATTGTGTGCATTTACCGACTAGGCTAAAGTTATACACTCCGCGGGCATAAGCGAACTCGGCAGAACGCCAAGCGTTTTAGCTCGATAGCTAACACTCGATAGCAGAAAAAAAACCGCGGAGGGAGCGCGTTTTTTGGGGAAAACGCATGGACTGTACTGTATGAAATTGAGTAGCGTTCATTGGGCACAGAAATGCACTTGTTGTAACACATTTTTCCCGATGATTAGATTTAAACCTAGAGGCAACAAGTTCAACTACCATCAGTAGTCATTAGGGCCCAATAGGGGCCAAAAGTCAGGAATGCTGTGTTTGTATCAGAGGAATGGATGGACACTGGCAGTTAGAGGTCATGAAAACAGTTAATTTTCCAGGCCTTTCCCCAGAGATTTTCTAAGGCACATGGGCAACTTTCTAACCTTTTTGTGGTGTGTGTGCCTTAGGAGGGGGGTTGCAATCAGTGATTCACCGTAGCTCATTTACAAACAAGAGGGCCATGATCACCCTTGCGCACTCACCTAAGTTCAGGGTTCACCCATTGTCAAAGGCTTGACACGATGACCTAGTGTTTTGCTTCTATAATGGTAACAAGAATGTTTCTATGATTTGACATAGTTTATTTTATCAAAGTCCGCTGAGACGTGGTCAATATCTTCACTCTGACAAAGAATTCATAAAGATTGAGCAAAAAATGTTTGCAACTACATGTAGAGTCTCTGGTTACAAGCTTAACTTGATGACCTATGACACACAAAATACTCAACTTAGCTAAAGAATGAACACTCCGCAAAATAATCGTCAATCCCTTCAATCCCTGCAATTTTGCAGTCTCATTGGATTACCTTAATTGGCTAAGGACAAATAACATACACACGAATGAAAAGCTCCCAAACAATTTAATAACTGTTAGCATCCATTTGGTCTCGAATCTCCAATGGGAAAAATGGCCAATCAGAGCTCCAGATAAGAGGCGTATCTGCGTATTTACGCATTGAAAAACATAAAAAAACGCATTAAAAATCGGTCCAGTACGTAACATTACGCAATTCAAATCTTGGTACGTATTTTTAATCGATTAAAGTGCGTAACCGGTTTAACCAATAATCCAGTTGAGCTTTTAGTGTAAGTTAACCTTTGAGTCAAAAGTAAGTCAATCAAAATTAGCTTGTAATAAAAATGGTGGCAAATCATGTTTGTGGATAAAAAAGGGACGTTTAAAGCGACCAGCGGCTCCTGCGGAAATATTTTAAAGAAAGTACTCGTAACTTATTATAAAAGAACGAAAAAAAGTTGACTAAAAAATATAACTAACACGGGATTCGAACCTAAGACCTCTGGAAGCAAAAGCTAATGCGCTGCCACTGCAGAGTAAGGCTTAAGCATTTAAAAGAAAAACCTTAACACGTTTCAAACATGTTATTATTGTTCTGATTTTGAATGATGATTATCCATTAATGAACCAATATTTTAAAGATTTTTTTTACATTAAAAAACATTACAAAATAATTCTGTGAACAAATCCATTTAAGGATAAAATCAACCAAGGCATAATTGGTTCATGAGTAACTATTCACTACATAACTAATACATTTTTTTACTCATAACTACCCTCTTTTTGTTTGCTAACACACCAATATACTAGACTTAAAATGGATTTGTATCTTGTATTAAGTACATACACCATTTTATGTTATAACAAAACTTAAACACACAGTAATTCCTGAAGTACCAAGACAAACGAATAAAAGCCTTATATTCTTGTTTTAGTTCTCATCTGCAGTAATAAAGGAAAACCAAGGTCAAATTCATTTGATGACAGGCAGATTGGAATGTTCGAAAATGATCTTCCAATAATCTCCTCGAGTAGCCTTTCATAATAATAGTAGCCTTTCATCAGATATTTGCATGTATGGAATGGCATTGATGGATTGTGCAGCCATTATTTCTCGCAATATATACAGTATATAAGAAAGCGTCTCTAAATAATTACAGAGGATGAATCGATTACTCATTACTGCCTCATTCTGGGGTCAGTTCAGTTGAGTGCTTGCAGTTGACAAACATAACGGTATTGATAGCTTTTTAGCTTATCCATTTACCACTCAGATACCCATTTTGACATTTAAGCTCTTGAGATTTTTTTTCAAAAAAAAATACTTTTCTTTCTCTATTAAAGTTGTAAATGCTTCATTACCAACTAAAAGGTACTGATGAGCAGCAAACAGCATAAAACCTGAACAGACTGCGAGTTACTCGCAGGCTGTCCTGGTTTTATGCTGGTTGCATATAGCCATTTTCACTTGGCTTCTGAGAAGGAAAGGGTTAATAATTACAGAGGATGAATTGATTACCGTACAAGCCCTTTTCTGGTAGCAGTTGAGAGTTTCAGTTCACAAACATATTGATAACTTTCTAGCTTATCAAAGGTGACAATGTGACAACAGCTGATCACTGGCAGAACAATCAATTCCATAACGTTTGATTGGATTTAATGCTGTATTTTACAGTATTTGATTCATGTATCAAAATACTAAGCATGACATTGCATATAGACTGACCACAAAAGCTCACCTTGAGCTCTTCATGCCCTTAAAAGTTAGCTAAAGACTGAACATTCAAAAAGTTATAAATACTCACAAATGACCATAGAGGTATCCAAATATAACACAAAAACTAAGCGTCACACGCTTTAAACGTATTAATTTCGTGAAAAAAGACTGATAAAATTTAGCTGCGAACAGCGTCCGCCATATTGAATAAGCAAACTGATTGCGCATGCGCGAGCAAAGATTTCATTTAATGACTACGAAACGTATTTCGATATACAACCTTAATTGGCTACGGACAAATAACAAACACAATAATAATAGTAATAGTAATATACATAAGCAACCAATGCGAAAGATGTCAGACCTTAGAAATCCGATAAAATTTGACGTGGTCCGATAATATTTCAGAAACTGTCGGACCTCGCGTCCGACTAAAAAAACACCATCAATATGTAAAACTTTGATTAAAAATGAACACTAAACTCGGAATATGTAAAAAAAAACGGACTTGTTAATGTTTATATCACTTTGATATATTATTTTACTATTTTACCCACCAGTCTTTGCTGGTGACGTAACAAACTCAAAGCACGATTCTTAGAACCAGTCAAATATTGCACCTTGTTTCGTGACGTAGGCGACACAATATTGCGTGGTTGAAATGAATTTTACTGGTTTTGAGTGTTGTGATGATTGTTAATTGAAAGCGGGGAACCACAAGACCGCTGCCTGTCTCGTGTCAAGATTTGATGAAAAAGTAGCAGTAGAAGCGGCTGTGTCAAAGATCGCGAGAACGTGGATAACTTTCATATTGTTATACCTTCTTGTAGTACCTTTTATTTTTGTAAATTTTTAATCGCTTCATTTCTGATAACAGTTTTTAAACAAAACACGTTGAGCTGTAAAGTGTGTACTGTTACTGTCAGACTCATTCTCATGATATATGTTTTCATAGAACCGGTTTTAAGGTTTGAATTAAGTTGTTATTTTATTGTATTTAGTATTGTTAAACATTGTGAAAGTCATAATAATACGTCACAATCCTAAAAATAAACTACAAAAGGTATTTTCTATTCTTTGGTTAAGAAAAACGAGGTCCGATAAAATCTGATGAGGTTCGATAAGTATTAAAGGTTATCGGACCTTGTGTCCGACAAGATTTTTTCGTCTTTCGCATGGGTTGACATAAGGATTTGTGAACCTTGAATCATATAAAATTCGCCTTTTATGCCAGTTCCATTATTTTAGTATAAACGTTTGACAGAATCTATATTAAACTTGATGGACATTTTGTAGGCTTATAATTTTTTATGTGACTCAATTTTAATCATCATTCAAAGCGCCTTAAGAATTGNTCCCCCCCCCACAATGCAGTTAAGTCTTTGTGGAGAGAAAATTCTTGATCTTTGAATATTTTGCAGCAGAAACATGTGAAATTCATGTACACATGTATTCTTCTTCCATCCATGCAAAGTAAGGTTTCTAGAAAACATTCCATGTAAAATTTCCTGTTTTGATCATTCTTCTTTTAAAACAAAATGTTTGATCATGGTTGCATCTTAAAACCTAAATTTAATTTTGTTAAGATTTCTAGACCCAGCAAAGTTAAGAAAAATATTACAAAACATTCTATTTTGTAACAGAAGCCATATAGAAGTAATATTGTCTGTCTTACCATAACCCGTTACCACTCAGATACACACTTTGAAGCATCTGCAGCCCCTTAGAAAATCAAATTATATTTAACACCTTTGTTACTAGATTCAAGTTTTAAAGGCTTCATTTCCAACCATTACCATACTAATGAGCAGCAAACAGCATTAAACCTGAACAGACTGGGAGTTACTCGCAGGCTGTTCTGGTTTTATGCTGTTTGCATAAAGCCATTTTCACTTTGCTTCTGAGCGGGTAACCGTTAAATACCACACAATTGATGTCCAAACCAATATCACCTGGAAGGAGGTACTTACACAACAGGGTAGTAGATGAGTCTAGACAAGACCCAGACCACGATGAATGTGCCCAGAAACACCTCACACAGTCTCTTGTGGCCGCTGTACTTCATCATCTTGGCAATCTGAACATATGTGTCGTGTTCTGAGAAAACTGGGCATAATGCTTGTGTGTAAATTGTCATCCACACAGGCTAATCAGGGACAACAATTTCCGCTTTTATGGAATTTTTTGTTTAAATAATGTCTCTTCTTAGCAAAAATCCAATTTAGGCGGAAATTGTCGTCCCTTATTAGCCTGTGCGGCTGCACAGGCTAATCTGGGATGACAATTTACGCACAAGCATTATGCCCAGTTTTCTCAGAACACGACACCTTTGGACAGCAAAATAATATGAGATTTTCTGATGTTTTGTTGACTGCAAAGTTCTGTCTTCAATGCTTTTTATTTTTATTTCAACTTTTAAGTCCATTTAAATTTGATTTTGCGTTCTATTAAAATTTAAAACAAAGGCAATTTAAAAGAAATAAACTGTTCTCTTAAGTATCGTTAACAAGCTTTCACTGCAGCAATAAAAGGAAAGCTACCCCACTCACTGGTGGCAATGTTTTTTAACAGACTGGAACCATTTCTTGTTTGGCTAATATATCATTAAATCATTGAAACAAACGTTCAGAGCATTTTTCATGAATATTGAGCAAAGCAAAATATGTGACTTCTAGTGTACACATGGTTTCACTATAGTTACATAAGGAACAACTCAACTACCATAAAAAGTGACTTTTATAGTATTCACAACTTTTTACGATAGCCCTTTAAGGAAGACTTCCCCGCCCCTTGGTGGCCATGTTTTTCAATAGCTCAGAAAGCAACGCTGACACCAAAGCATGTAGATTAGCTTGCCTTTTCTTCGAAAAGTTGAGCTAAAAACAATTTCAAAACCTACAGCCATTGGAAAGTCAGCAACATCATGAGTGGCGAGTACCAGGGTCCCAATTCGTACAAAGTTAACAGCCCAGGAGAAATAGATGAGGAGAATGGTCGCCACATGGTGTACAATCATCTGGGTGAAGTCCTGTGAACAACAACAACAATATGATTACAATCAAATCCAATTAGAGCCTCCTGATTGTGACATGGCAATATTCATATAAGCATTCAACAAAATAAATTTATTATGTTATTATAACACACTTTAAAATCTGACAATCTGAGATAATGTCACTATAACAAACAATTTACAACGCTTAAAGAACTGTCGGGTCATTTTTAAAGCTCATCAATTTTAACCTGGCACTGGCCTTTATGCATGCATTTATTTAAGTACCATAACAAAGANAGTCTTTGCGGAGAGAAAATTCTTGATCTTTGAATATTTTGCAGCAGAAACATGTGAAATTCATGTACACATTTATCCTTCTTCCATCCATGCAAAGGAAGGTTTCTAGAAAACATTCCATGTAAAATTTCCTGTTTTGATCATTCTTCTTTTTAAACAAAATGTTTGGTCATGTGTGCATCTTAAAACCTAAATTTAATTTTGTTAAGATTTCTAGCCCCAGCAAAGTTAAGAAAAATATTATAAAACATTCTATTTTGTAACACAAGCCTTATAGAAGTAATATTGTCTGTCTTACCATAACCCGTTACCACGCAGATACACACTTTGAAGCATCTGCAGCCCCTTAGAAAATCAAATTATATTTAACACCTTTCTTACTAGATTCAAGTTTTAAAGGCTTCATTTCCAACTATTACCATACTGATGAGTAGCAAACAGCATTAAACCTGAACAGACTGCGAGTTACTTGCAGGCTGTTCTGGTTTTATGTTGGTCGCATTTAGCCATTTGTACTTTCAGGGGTGTCAATTGGCCGAAAACTAAAATCCTGAAAATCATCCTAGAATTTGGGGGCCAGAGTCAAAAGAGTTTTAATTATTCATTAAATTATGTTTACTTTGTAAACAAAATGCCAAAGGTCAATAATTTGTGTTTAAGATGACATTTTGTGACAAGAATGCTTAAAATAACCAAAAAAATCCTCTGATTCATATCAATATCAAAAGTTTTCCTTGAGGGCTTAAATCCTGAATTCAGGAATAATCCTGAAAATTGACACCTCTGAGTGTTTGCTTCTGAGCAGGTAACCGTTAAATACCACACAATTGATGTCCAAACCAATATCACCTGGAAGGAGGTACTTACACAACAGGGTAGTAGATGAGTCTAGACAAGATCCAGACCACGATGAATGTGCCCAGAAACACCTCACACAGTCTCTTGTGGCCGCTGTACTTCATCATCTTGGCAATCTGAACATATGCACAGCAAAATAATTGGAGATTTTCGGATGTTTTGTTGACTGCAAGGTTTTGTCTTCAACGCTTTTTATTTTTATTTCAACTATTAAGTCCATTTAAATTTTGATTTTGCATTCTTTTAAAACTTAAAACAAAGGCAATTTAAAAGAAATAAACTATTCTCTTAAGTATTGTAAACAAGCTTTCACTGCAGCAATAATATGAAAGCTACCCGAATCCCTGGTGGCAATGTTTTTTTTAACAGACTGGAACCATTTCAAGTTTGGCTAATATATTATTAAATCATTGAAACAAACGTTCAGAGCATTTTTCATGAATATTGAGCAAGATATGTGACTTCTACTGTACACATGGTTTCACTAGAGTCACATTAGGAAAAACTCAACTACCATAAAAAAGTGACTTTTATAGTACATGTATTCACAACTTTTTACAATAGCCCTTTAAGGAAGACTTCCCCGCCCCTTGGTGGCCATGTTTTTCAATAGCTCAGAAAGCAACGCTGACGCCAAAGCGAGTAGATTAGCTTGCCTTTCCTTCAAAAAGTTGAGCTAAAAACAATTTCAAAACCTACAGCCATTGGAAAATCAGCAGCATCGTGAGTGGCGAGTACCAGGGTCCCAATTCGTACAAAGTTAACGGCCCAGGAGAAATAGATGAGCAGAATGGTCGCCACATGGTGTACAATCATCTGGATGAAGTCCTGTGAACAACAAGAACAAAATGATTACAATCAAATCCAATTAGAGCCTCGTGATTGTGACGTGGCAATATTCATATAAGCATTCAACAAAATAAATGTATTATGTCATTATAACACACTTTAAAATCTGACAATCTGAGATATTGTCACTATAACAAACAATTTACAATGCTAAAAGGACTGTCAGGTCATTTTTAAAGCTCATCAATTTTAACCTGGCACTGGCCTTTATGCATGCATTTATTTAAGTACCATAACAA
>VMBQ01002194.1:0-18418 GCA_007657795.1 Dreissena rostriformis
AGGCTTACAGTCTTTTCATGATTTTTTGTTCAGATTAAATATATATAAAGAGGATTACTTCAGCTTGTTTTGATTCTAAATGCTGAATAACTAAGTTTAATGAAGTTTGTTTTGAGACATATCTGAACAGAACCTGAATGCCACATATAGAGTGTTTTATAGACAATGATAGCAATAATAAACGCTTACAAGCTAATTATTTCTTAATACACTGTTTTGTGTTTAGCATGATAATACATCTTTTTATTTCCTGATTTATTTAGCTAATCTTCTTTATATCCAAATAAGGTAGGCCAATAGCTTTTGCTACTTATATTCGTAATATTGGTTATATTAGTAGTATTCCAGTAAGTTAAGCTCAAACAAAAGTATCTCTTCATCGACGTTTAATGTCTCATTTGATAAATCTTTTATAGGTGAATCTTTTTTTTTAAATACTGTACAGTTTTGGACCCACAAACTCAAAGTATGACAAAACAGAAAATATGATTTCAAATTTCCAAAATTTGTATAAGATGCTGAATGCTGTTTGTAAAACAACATTACTGCAATATCATTTTTTGTTAAAAAGTTAATAATAAGTCGAAATGTTTTCTTATTATAGTCTTGACATATGAGGTGGTTAAATTCATACAGACCATAATTGTTTAGGTCCAAACTTTAACAGTTGAATAACCCTAATTTGTAGACGATCCATAACTTTACCATTAGAAAGGAATTTTGGCTGTAAGGAGTACTTGCAGAATATGTTCCTTTGTTTTTGTTTTACTATAAATATATTGTCCCAAAATATTGTATTTTCAACTCCTGTGTAAATGCTTGACTGATTTAACTCATACTTTCACAGCTGAATGAAATTAATCTTAAGTTGATGGTAAAGAAAGGACTTAGCCGCGGCAAGTTTTAGCACAATTATGTCCCTTTGTCTGTTTTCCATTAAAGAATAATAGCCTTATTTTTTTGTTCAAGTACTTTTTAACTGCTTGGTGGATTGCCTCAAACATTTTTACCTGAATGACCTGGATGTATGGACTATTTTAAAGAAAGGCATTTTTTCTGCAACAATGTTTGGTATTATGGCAGTTTTTATTTTTTCCACTATAGAATATATACATAGTTTCCAAACTTTGTGTTTTGGACAGTTACTCCTGTCTAACTGCACATGCATTTAGCCTGGTTTTCCCATAGCGAGGCTCATTTATATTTCCATTCTTTCAGCACCATGAACCCAATGGCTGACATGGTACGCAAAGAGCAAGAGTGCAATCATGTCATACCTGAATACCATGAGGATCAGCACCCGTTGCCAGAATTCTGCAGGTTTTTGTACGAGCACTTCCAGATGGCAGAGAAATGGTCAGAAATCAAGCTGTTTCGAGTCCAACATCCAATCTTTAGTGTTTTCCTCATGGTGACACTTGGATTGATCACCGTCCCTGTTGCAACGTTCATGGTGTTTGTGGTTAGCAGTCTGATCTTCACCTTCCTTGGGTTTCTCTTCTTTGAAGGTAAAACTGGGAACTATTTTAGTAATCATTTATCAAACTGCTTTTTATGATAACATGCACACATAGCATACTTTAGAGCTGCACAATTCTGTTTTTGCCCTTTATATTTTAAACTAATTATTGGACTCCGAGGATGTTTTTAAGTTTCAGTAGTTGAGCAATTTTAATTCATATGTGGATAAAAAATGAATATGTACTGCGTAGCATGGTTGATAGTTTGTTTCGCTTACTGTATTAATTGGGAACAAGTTACTGTGAACGTGTGAAAAGTATAGACATGTGTTACTGCTATATTGTTGCTGCATGCTAAAGGCATTCAATTACTAATTTTAATTACAGTAACTTTATTTCCCTATAAACCACAGGAAAGCATAAAATAAATCCTTCTCAAAGAGTCACTTTAAAATATGTTTTATTATTTGTCTACCATCTTGTTCAACAAAGGACACTATTTATTTAATTTGAGTAG
Organism: Dreissena rostriformis; assembly: GCA_007657795.1. Lineage (NCBI taxonomy): Eukaryota > Metazoa > Mollusca > Bivalvia > Myida > Dreissenidae > Dreissena > Dreissena rostriformis. Next base: position 1,978 of record VMBQ01002194.1, read on the forward strand.
CATATTAGGATGCCATTTAATTAGAGATTTAAAAAACATATAATGGCAATTAAAAAATAAATGAGCCTTGCTCTGTAAAACGGGGCTTAATAAATGCATGTGTGTAAAGTGTCGTCCAAGATTAACCTGTGCAGGATAATCAGTGACGGCACTTTCCGCTTAGACTGTATTTTTGTTTAGAAGAGACTTCCTTTAAACAAAAAAATCCATGCAAGTGGAAAGTGCAGCTTTCCCTGATTAGCCTATGTAGATTGCACAGGCTAATCTGGGACGACACTTTTTGCACATGTCTAAACCTATTTTTCCAGAGAACGGCTCAAATGTATATAATGCTTTTGGCATTAATGTAAGTGATTCTATATTTCAGGCACGTTGCTGGCCATTGGATCTGTGGTTCTTGGCTTTGTTCTGCTGTTTGTCGGAATGTGTGCCATTGGTGTCAGTACTTTCTTAGTGGGAGGCTACTACGCACTGCAGTTTGTTAGGGGGTTTCTTGTTGGACTCAGAGAGAAACTTCATGCAGTGTTAAATGATGAAAAGGGCGTTGAAAAAGAAGAGTAGAATTATGTGAACAAACCATGATTGTATTAGCAAATAATGGAATTGATTAGAAACTTAGAATTATGAGAACAAATAATTATTGTACTGGTAAGGAATAGAATTGATTAGAAAATTAGAAGAATTTTATTGAAATTTTGTTATTGAGATTACAATCATGTACAAGTTAAATGGTAATAGTTTATATGCTGGAAGCCTTCTTTCAAAATGATTATGGATTTTTGTATTCTGAAAGCATTTCTGAATAGCTGATGACTGTAAGTCATAGATAAAATATCCAGCTGAAAATTATTTGTTTTACTGCTTATGAGTTCTTAGAAAATGATTATTGGCACTAGTTGGGATATATTAGATAAGAAGTTAATAAAGTATAATTATGAGACATATATTTTACAAAGTGAAATAGAAAATTGAGTTTATAGATTTGCAATCATTTGAATTCATACGCATTTCAACCAAATTGCAATTAAACAAAATGATGATGTTATATTTACAAGTATACACATTGCAATAAATTATAATCATGCCCTGGTTATGTGCACACTGATTTAGCAAGATTCTTTGGGCATAAGAAACAAGATTCTAAAATATGTTTTGTTGTTTTGTTCTGTTGTTTATTCTTTGAAATAATCTTTTAATATTCATGGATTCGTTGTGTGTATATTTGGTTGTTTTTATATTAATTAAGATATATATGTGGGTTCTATTTTATGATTGTGGGTAAAAAGATTGTTGCATGTGTTTCTTCAACTGTTTAGTCTTTTGTATGCCCCCGGTATCCACTGATGCTGAAAGGTATATCACGGTTGGCCTGTCTGTTCGATTTTCTGTCCTTCCATTGTGGTCCATATGAGGTGAACCTAAAATGACATGTTTCGGCTAACATCAATAATGATTCCTACAGATCTTTGATACTTGCATGGATATTATCTATGAAAACTCTCAACACACCCATATCAATGACCTCAGTTTGACCTTGCCATTGACCTTCTTTTGGACTCAAACTTATTCAAAGAGACAGTGAATCAATACTGGCAGGGCTTGAAAGCGCCATCTTGTTTAATTTGATTGTGACACGAGAAAAAATCTCAAGCAATATTTGTATCCCGGTACCTATTGTTGTTTTTTTTTGCATAATATAATATCGAGTACTCATGACATATAACTATTTTGTGTTGATTTATAGATTTATGGTATGTATATTATATGTTATGCAAAAATATTGTTATTGTTAAAAAAATGAGGGAATACATTTTTTGTTTTCTAATGTTTGTTCATACTTGATTTCTTGTTATGCTCCCCTCTGAAGAAGAGGGGGTATATTGTTTTGCTGGATGTAGGTCGGACAGTCTGTCGGTCAACCAGTTCGTTTCCGATCAATAACTTGTGAACAGATTGACCGATTAGTAGCTTGATACTTCACATGTGCATTGGCCATGGACAGTAGATGACCCCTATTAAATTGAGGTCACTAGGTCAAAGTCACTGTCACAATATGTGTGATTATCGTTTCTGATCAATAACTCATCAACAAATTGACCGTTTGGCTTGAAACTTCACATGTGCATTGGCCTTTGACAGAATATGACCCCTTTTGAAATTGGGGTCACTAGGTCAAAGGTCACAGTCACTGTTAGTATGAAAATAGTTTCTGATCAAGAACTCTTCAACCAATTGACCGATTGACTTGATACTTCACATGTGCATCGGCCTTGGACAGTAGATGACCCCTATTGAAATTGGGGTCACTAGGTCAAAGGTCACGGCCCTGTTTGGGGGGAGGGGGGCATATGTCTCCGACCGCGGAACTCTTTTTTATTTTGTTATTATTCATTTTGAGATACATTTTCAGATTGATACAATATTAAATTTATGATTGACTACTCTACAAATGATTGTTCACAATAAATTATCATTTTTGTAATAAGCAGTTAACAAAACCACTATAGTAGCCTGCAAGCCTTTTTTTATCATCAATCCAGCGCCTGCAAAATTATTTGTACTGATTATGTTGCCCCCACAAAGTGGGTGGCATTAAGCATTGTAAAAGTCAGTCTGTATGTATGTCCCTTAGTGCACGTTTTCAACTCCTGTTTAACTGCTGCCAGATCGCCATGGCGTAGTGGATATGGTGTCAGCCTAGCGATCAGGAGGTCATGGGTTCGAACCCCACTGGGAGCGTTCCTTTGATCTCCCCCAAAGACACCAAGTACTGGTTATAGTCCCAGGAAACGGACTCAAGAGCCTTTATATAAGCCTACGGCTTTCGATGCAATCGAGCTAAAATAAATAGGTTTAAACTTAACTAACTGCTGCCTGGATCTTGCTCAAACTTTTACTGATGAAAAAAACCTAATTGTGAAGAGGATTTTAGAGGAAGAAATTTTATCTTCACACAGTTTTGGCAGAATTATGGCCATTAGTTTTGTTCAACAATAGAATATAGTCTCAAAATGTGTGCACACTTAAACTACTTGGTGGATTTCTGAGGTAAGTGTAGATCCACCATGAAAATCAGTCTTTATAACACTTAAGTATTACAGTCGCCTGCAATAAGCGGCAAAAGGCCATTATATTTCACACCGAAAAATATTTTACACCTGTGTTAAGTGGTCTTGAGTCAGTGATTTTGAGGTGCGCAAAAGAGTAAACACTCAAATGGATATGCATTGTTGTCTCTCTTTTCTGATGTCATAGCGTCTATTTTTTTTAAAGGCATGTTACATGCAGACCTATGTTGCATTTTGGGCCAGTTGGGTCAAGGTCACTAGGACTTAAAATGGAAAAATTGCAAACCTTGCTTGCAAAGTTAATTAAATTCGCCTAATCAATTGGTGAAAATTTCAAAATCTAATATCTTGGCATGGTCACATTTCTTGTTTTAATTGATAAATTTTCATCGTCTACTACAGATATTCAACTCCAAATATGTCTTTGTGGTCATTATATAGGTGAATGACAGTACATAATACTATCAAGCCAAAGAATAGTCCAGCGCCCTGTCTTGGGACAGCTCATGTTTGATAATTGAAGTGCCATAGTTTAGACCTGCTTTATGCAATCAGGCTGCTTATTTAACCCTTTGAGGGCTGGAACCGGATATTGAAGGCCTTTGCAAACACTTTGGATCCAGATGAGACGCCACAGAACGTGGCGTCTCATCAGGATCCAAACTGTTTGCTATTCTGATAGTATTCTTTCAATAAAAATCGAAGAAAATGCTATTTTTAGAAATTCAGCAGACGACATTTTAGCAGACGACAAATTTCCCAGCATGCAAAGGGTAAACTTGGACGAGATATAATGCCCATAAACATTATTACCACGTTTCATGATGATCAGCTCTAAATCTCTTTGAGCAGACAAAGTTTTACCTGGAGGCAACCAGCCCAACTGCACGCCACGGGTGTTCGGACGATGAGCCCGTTTTTTTATTAAATGGGAGTTTAAAAAGCAATAACATAAAAAATAATAAATTTGATCTTTCATTATTGCAACGTCTGCATGGCTTTGCAAAAAAAGTATGTACGCAGGAAAATTAAAAAGTGATACAATTAATCAAAATATTCAACTAAATTATTGTACTTCTGGGAATCGAAACCAGCCGTTCCAAAAGAGCACTTGACCAGTATTCAAACAGCATCTGACGCTAATAACCAAACTTCTTAAAATAAACTTATAACTGTTAAGCTATTAACACAATGTGTAAGGTAAAACGAAAACACACCTGTTCATATCTCTTATCAATTTATCCTTTTATAGTTATCATATAAATCCATATGTACACAATATCTGTTAGGAAAGCAAAACATGGAATACATTGTATACACAAAACATGTCTGTTGCCGTCAATATTTGTATTGTCCAAGCAATAACAGGATTCATTTGAGCTGCATTGTGGTCAAACTGGGCTGAACCCATTTGAGGAGTGTCGTCCCGGTCCGCACAGGATAATAAGGGGCGACGCTTTTCGCCCAAACTAGATTTTAGCTCAGTAGAGACTTCCTTTAAAGAAAAAAAATACCATAAAAGCGGAAAGTGTCGTCCCTGATTAGCCTGTGCAGGCGACACTTTAAGCAAATGCATAAAGCCCAGTTTTCCCTGAATGTGACTCGTTTGATTACAGAGCAGTACTTATTTCAGACTTTTGTCAGTGCTAACAATATGGTTTACCATTAAATGATTTTTAAGGATCAACATATGAATATATACCAGTATATACAACACATGAAACAAAAATACTTTGTTCATCAAGTACTGGTCCTTTAATACTTTCTGAAATTGACAACAACATTTTATTAAAAGTAGGTCTACATTCCCACTTGCATGTTAAATCAACACAATAACATACATACAGGTGTCTGGATATTAATACAACACATTTATTAGCAGTTAACTGTAATCTTGTTCGACAAAAAAACCCTGAACCAGTTCTTATACTGTCCAAGCTCAATCAGAAGCATTTATTTATATACCTTTTTTCATTTATAAACAAAACAGTTTTTGACAACAACAAAAAACAATGATATATATATGGCTCATTGACAAAATTGAGTCTGTTTCATTGGTAGAACCAGTACTTGGTGTTGATTTTGATAATGTTCCCAGAGTTGGGACCAAACCTGTGACCTTGTGGTCACAAGGAAGGCACATTATCCACAGGGTCAGGCAAATCATTGCAGGAAAGCAACTTCAAATTATTTCAACACCAGTTCCATAGCCTTTAAACAATTGAAAGCCACTATCCATAATTGACTGATCAACAGGTTTTGATTGACATTTCCTTGAGCCATTAAGAAAGCATGGTCTTCATTACTCGACAGAGATCTCTTGTAATTTTGTTTACTTTCACTGTATTTGAGCCTCATTCTGGGAAAACAGGGCTTAATGCATGTGCAAAGAGTCTTCCCAGATAAGCCTGTGGAATCTGAACAGGCTTATCTAGGACAACACTTTACGCATAAAATGAATTTTTTGCTAAGAAGATACTTCCTTTTAATTAAAAATACCATAAAAGCAGAACGTGTCGTCTCTCATTAGCCTGTGCAGACTGCACAGGGTAATCTGGGTTGACACTTTACGCACATGCATAAAACCCTGTTTTCCTAGAGCAAGGCTCAAATCCAATAGCAATTGGTCGATTGTTCAGTAGACAATTGGATGAAGGACCCAGTGGCCAGGTGGTATAAGCTGGATTATAAACTATAGTCATAAGTCTCACACGTGGACAGGGAACATTTATAAGCTCAATCTTAGTCTTTATCTTAAAAACATAACAATGCTTGTCACCATAGGATGACATATGCCCCCTTTTTCCACATTTTTCAAAACCTAAATGCAAAGTGTGATGGAATTTCAGACGGACAGACAGACGAACAGTGCGATCACTATATGCCCACCTTCGGGGGCATACTTAATGGATACCAAAGCTTATCTTTTAATGTTTTTAGGTGAAAAGTTTGAACAATAGATGTACCAACAGTAAACAGATGTTATACACTTTATCATTCATAATGAGGCTTCCACAAATACATGCCTGTTAAACTGTCTTCACACATGTCTTATCATCAACTATTGAAAATTTGGCTGAAAAGATACAGATACTGTAAATGTATTCTGAAATGAAACCTTCCTCTAACAGAACAATCTTAATAAGAGCTTTGTAATAGAACAAACAGCAGTCCCCTACCAGTTTAACCCTTTGAGCGCTGGAACCGGATTTTGAAGGCCTTTGCAAACAGTTTGGATCCAGATGAGACGCCACAAAACGTGGCGTCTCATCAGGATCCAAACTGTTTGCTATTCTGATAGTATTCTTTGAAAAAAATCGATGAAAATGTTAATTAAAGAAATTCAGCAGACGACATTTTAGCAGAAGACAAATTTCCCAGCATGCAAAGGGTTAATGTTGTTTGGAGTCAAACAGGACTTTTCTTTGTAACGAGCATATTTCCCATATGGTCATCTATCCATATACCCAGTTTCATCAACAGAGCTTAGGTACTTTTTGAGTTAACGCGGGATCCAGATTTTTCGGAAAATTTCACGAAAAAGTACTTTCAGAGTAATTAAAGAATCCGTATGTTTCGGACGGTTTTCACATATTTCTATAACCATGGCAAACCACAATATCTGTCTCACGAAAAAAGAAAGAAATATGAAGCATACTCCAACATATTGCTCCATTCACACACCAAATGTCATTAAATTAACCCAGCTAAAGCACTTTTTGAGTTATTGAAGTATCCAGATTCTGAGGTACAAATGGACAGATGGACAAACCAGGGATAAACCTTTAGCCCTCTAAAGTGAAACCTGTAGGGGACAAAAACACACATGAAGAGTTAACATCTCCTAAGGAGTTTTAACCCTTTGAGTGCTGGAACCAGATTTTGAAGGTTTTTGCAAACAGTTTGGATCCAGATGAGACGCCACAGAACGTGGCGTCTCATCTGGATCCAAACTGTTTGCTATTCTGATAGTATTCTTTGGANAAAATATCATGCCAACAAATATATATGATTTTACAGTATTTACAGCTTAACAAGTAATATAATACTGTACATAGTTTCCAAATAAAGAGGACACCAACATCAATGATTACCATGCACTTTTGTAATGGAATGACTCGAGACATAAACATAACCCAAAAATATATAAAAGATGTTATGGACATGTATCTGGTATCAGACATCGCATAAAAACAATAACGGGCAATAAAAACCATACAACAAATAATCATTATGCATAATGATTCTAAAATATATGTACATTGCAGTACAATCAACCTTTGATATACAACAAAATGGCCTTATAATAAATGCATGCAGGGTTTTCCCAAGGCAAATATGGCATGACCGGCCATCATAGTCTGCCAAAATCCCTATATTGCCATGATATGCCTTAATCAGCCTTTTGGTGTGTCACAAAAGATAGTAAAAGATGTGAAGAAAAAAATCTATTGCATTTCCTCAACGAATCGGCATTGCTTTTTTAATAATAATGTTATCAATCAAATTTGGCACCTAATACCCCTCTTAAGGCCTCCCCGACGGATATTGACATTCTTTCACCTATTCCTGGGGGAAACTCTGAATTAATGCACAAAAAAGCTTGTGTTTTCTTTATTAAAAATAAAATTGTTTTATAATATAGATCTTAATGCTGCAAAAGCATGACATAAAGCCTTACAACCAATATGACAATTGTGTGCATATAAAAAGGTTACAAATGGCATGCCATGCTCCTATAAATATCGAGAGTTATTAGTTAACTGGTCATTTTGTTTTCCAGGTAGTTATTGTGGGACTAATGACTTTTGCTTTGTCTCAGAATATATCTTCATATACAACTAATAAATGCTATGTAAGTTTTGAATCACATTTATTTCCTGCCTATCTACCCCATATATAATTATCTGAACACTTTGCCATTGTACTTCAAAAATAATATTTATATGCAAAAGAAATTCGTATTTTTTATTATTTTTAAATACTGCCACTTTTACAAGGATGTTTACAATGTTAAATAGTTGTTGCCTGATCTAGACCAACGGAGCCTCATTCTGGGAAAACGGGGTTTAATGCATGTGCTTAAAGTGTCGTCCTTGATTAATCAGGGACGATACTCACTGCTTTTATGGTATTTTTTTCTTCTTAGCAAAAATTCATTTAAGGTGAAAAGTGTAGTCCCAGGTTAGCCTGTGCGGACAGCACATACTAAACTGGGATGACACTTTACGCACCTGTGTTAAGTCCAGTTTTCCGAGAGCGAGGCTAAATGGCTCTGACTACTTAACCCTTTGAGCGCTGGAACCGAATTTTGAAGGCCTTTGCAAACAGTTTGGATCCAGATGAGACGCCACAGAACGTGGCGTCTCATCAGGATCCAAACTGTTTGCTATTCTGATAGTATTCTTTGAAAAAATTCTAAGAAAATGCTTATTTTAGAAATTCAGGAGACGACATTTTAGCAGACGACAAATTTCCCAGCATGCAAAGGGTTAATGGGTAGAGAATGTCATGGTTAAACATATATTCAAAACTTGTCTACAGAAACCAACAAAAAACATGCCAAGATTTACGATTAATGCATAATATGGTAATATTTTTTTTAAATTACTTGAAACCAATGTCTGAAAATCTTATTTTTATTGAAAACATATTTGTTCGTAGCAACATTGAATGGCCTTTATGCAACAACGTATGTGATGCAAGGTTCTGTTTCTTTGTTCAAGATTATTCGTCGCTGTAATCAACAGAATTTTAGTAATGCAGTCAGTTAACCTACTCAAACTTTTTCTGGGTAAGCTGGTTTACTATAACTAGGTGCACATACATATGCTTATAGCTGAAACTGCCCTCCTTGAATCACAGATAGGGGGAGAAAGGATATTTCATAACCTATCCCCACACAAGTTATGAGGCTCTGCTGGGAATTGAAGCCATGATCCTCGATTGATGGTCCAGCATGGTAGATTATAAACAATTTTTATTCCATAAAAATAACGGTAAGTCCCAACACACTCTGCTACCAATCTGTAAGTTGCTTTCTTGTCAAAGTTTCTGTGATTGGCTGCGTTGGCTCATCACACCATTGTAACTACTGGTATGCAACAATGAAGGCATCAATGCATGGACTACCAGCCACCACTTTAAACAATCCTTTCTCAGTTGCTAATCACTTCACAGTTCATGTTTATAATCTCTTCTCCTGTGTATGTCACTCAATGTAGGAACTGTTCCAAATATCACCAAAGCATACTTCATAATAAAAAGTACCGTAGTTTTAGACTCCAGAACTTGCGTGTCAAAATATAGAAAAACAACTGTCCTAAAGGGTATTCTTCAGTCTTCGCTGATGGCTGGTCTATGATGCGCTGGTCAATACAAGTCCTGATGTAAAAGAGTTTTGCTCCTTAACAAAATAGTGGCTATGATAATTTCCTATAAGCAGCTAGGATCGATCGTCCGTCATTTCAAGGAACTGTGAATAAACATCGCGGTTACATTCCCCCTTTTGATTGAACAAAAATTTGTAGTAGCTGCCGTCTGCACACACAACTGAAACAATCAAGTAAAATATACATATAAACTGTATATAAGAGATTGAATTATGCAATAATTATTCTATTTTCTTACGAAAAAAAATGTATGTTATCAAATCAATTAACACACATGATAGTTGTTGGTATGACAATAGCCAAATATTTATCAAAATGAGCTTTGCTCTGAGAAAACCTGGCGAAATGCTTGTGTGTTAAGTGTTGCGGACTGCACAAGCTAATCTGGGATGACACTTTACAAACATGCATTTAGCCCAGTTGTCCCGGAGAGCGGTTCAAATTTTTTTTCACAAACAACCACAAACAGGACTACAACAAAACCAATCATGAGTGCCCCACCTATTACTGCATTGCTCTCAGAGCCAAAGGCGCACATGCAGTGGGCTCCACCGGGCACCTGGAACTTGCAAAAACTCCACTTGGAACTGAAGTACTTTGGTAGGAAACCTGCACCTGCCAGGCTGAAATATACAGGATTATATAACAGGTAGATGTTGGGTGAGCAAGGTGGTGACCTAGTCCAACAAGAGCACCGCCTAGGGGGTGCAGACCGCTCATTTTTGTCAAAGTATGAATCAAATCTGATCATCAATAAAGAAGTTATGTCAATTTTAGCAAAAATATGGGTGTGTGGTCATTTATTACATTATCTTTCAAAAATGAAAAAAATAAATGTTTTTTTTTCTGTTTTTGTTTTTTGGGGGGAGGNGCCCGAGTTATCTAACTTTGCCTGCCCAGTCCCCTCATGATAATGAGTAAGTGTACCAAGTTTGAATGTAATAGCTTTGATACTTTATGAGAAAAGTGGACCTAAACACAAAACTTAACCGGACGCCGACGCAGACGCATGGCATCCAAGATAAGCCTGTACAGTCCGCACAGGCTAATCAGGGATGACACTTTCCGCCTGTATGGAATTATCAGCTTAAATGAAGTCTCTTCTAAACTGAAAACCATTGTAGGTGGAACATGTTGTCCCTGATCAGCCTGTGTAGACTGCCCAGGCTATTCTGGGATGACACTTTACGCATGTGCATTTAGGCCCAATTACCCCAGAACAAGGCTCAGATTATGTATAAGATTAAATGTTCGTTGAGCATTGTTGTTGACTATAATTGCCTAGTCCCATACATGTATATTACAACATTCCACCTACCAGCTATATGATCCCATAAGAGCTGAGCTATACATTAATGTGTGAGTTGCTAAAAGCATTCAGAAAGAATACTTGCGAGATCAAGCTATATTTCTTTCTCAACTGAGCAGAATTTGACACCATTGCATTAACAAATGATTATGCGGTTTGCTTCTTTAACACTGAGGTGGAGTGGATATTCAACATATTTTATATCCCAATTTGAGCCATTTTGTCGATAAAAAAAATGCCCAATATATCCAGGCTTCTTTTCCTTTTGATTCCTATGGGGTGGGGTTTGGGGGGGGGGGGCTGGTTTTTTACTGAATGTGAATGATCTGGATAACTTCTGTTATAAAATAAAAAAAAATAAAAAATAACTTAAGTATCTAAAGGATATTTACTTTGCTAGCTTAAAACTGCATTTCATGCCATTTAGTTTCAGATAACAATTTTCACAACAATTTAAATCCCTAAAGACATAGAGACAAATTTGGTGAGTTACAACAAACCTGGACTGCTTGTTCTTTTTAGCGTCTTCTGTAGAAAATATATGCACTGTCCCGTGGTCACTAGATACACACAGCAACGTAGAGTCCACATTGAAATTTATACTGAAATATAGAAATCGTTCATACAGTATCTGTAGTTAAGTGAAACGTTGTTCTTCAGTTTAGCTGGACATTTACTAAAATCTGAGGAGTACTGAGACAAACAAGTGTGTTGTAGGAAGTACAAGAAGGCCAACCAGTTATTTAGGTCTTAAGATAGAATGATTGCGTAGGAATCAGACTTGAGATTTCTTCCTGACACATATTCCAATAACAATTGCAATGTCCACACATTTTCACACTGACAGGAGTACCACCAAAATACGTAATTACTTTCATTGCAGAGCTGGAATGTGTTGTTTTGTTGTTGTATCTCAGTTTCTTAGACAAATATCAGCAGTACACACAGGCTGATCCATTCCATTTTTACACCTTGTGTTTTATTCATTATTAGAAGAGATTTCCATGAAATAGAAAAAACACCATAAAAGTAAAGTGTTTTTTTTAAAGTCCAGTACAAGAAAATAATAATTCTGTTTCATAATGATGGATGGGCTGAATAATGAATGATATCTAATTAACCCTTTGCATGCTGGGAAATTTGTCGTCTGCTAAAATATCGTCTGCTGAAATTCTAAAAATATCATTTTCTTCAAAAAAGATTCTAAGACCACTATCAGGATAGCAAACAGTTTGGATCCTGATGAGACGCCACGTTCTGTGGCGTCTCATCTGGATCCAAACTGTTTGCAAAGGCCTTCAAAATCGGGTTCCAGCGCTCAAAGGGTTAAAACAGGATTGACAATATTGTTCATAAAACACAATAGAAATTGGAACTTAAATAATAGCCCGGTTATCAGTGAAATATGAAGTTTGCATGTCAAAACTACCAGTAAATGGTAAATTGTGTGTTGTGGTACTGTGCATGGATTTTAGTAAATGTTTGAATCAGTTATTCATATGGTGCATGCATTTGTATTGTTAAACAATAACAAGTCATACGAAAAACTTGTGCAAAATGCTCCTCTTACCAAAAGCAATTTGAAATATTTCCCTTTGTTGGCATATAAATAAAAACGATTTGGGGGCCCTTTTATGCTGTACATGTGGGTGTCAATAAACCAAAATATATAATATACTTGGAGGCTATTAAAATTCTACCTTGTACACAACATAGTAGGTATATAAAATATATCGGCTTATAAAAACACGTCATAGAATATTACCATTACAAATACATAAGCTACCCCAAGATTATAAATCCTCGCGACACTGACTTACCAGTATATGTTAGCATGATTGGCACCTCTACGCAGCTCATGGAGTTGTTGCCCATTACTTGTATCAAACACTCTTATTAAAGTGCCCTAAAAGACATGTACCATAAATAATTTATTTGAATGTTCATAATTTTAATATTGATTTTTTATTCACCCAACAAACAGTAAAAAAATTCAAACCACAATATTTTAATTTTTAAACAAAAATAATTTTTCAATAATAATATATTTTTCTGCTATTCATGAAGCAATTATTTAATAATACATTATAATAATAAAATAATGATGATTATGATGATGGTGATTTTGCCATAATAATATTCACACCATGGTTTTGCACCAGACACCGTAATAAATCTATCTATCTATCTACCATGGTAATCCTTTTAACAATCAAAAGCAGGTGCGACAACATTAATTACTCTAACTTGCAGACTACTACAAACAAGCCAATCAGGAACATTAAAGTGCAATCACTCAAAGCCCAATCAAAACCAATCTGAGCAATCTGTCATTTAAAAGGTTGAAGGTCAAGGGTGTGAGCTTGGGCTCATATGCCCTGATGGACTGTATGCCAGTGTTTACTTTTCAGGTGACAAGTCTTAGAAAGGTATATATAATATGAAAAAGTTAGAAGACAATGCACAACAAATGTAATCAATTAAAATATCAATATAATTGAAGTAACTTAAAAAAGAGAAATATGAAGCTTAACATGTTTACATTTCATACAATTTAGAAGTATTAGTTAACAATGGGATTTATTTTTATAATCGCATACAGAGAAAGAGAAATAATTGTCTATTAGTACTGCAAGTTATGTGCTTGTTTGACATTTAACTAGCACTAGCTTGTGCTTGGAACTTTGGACAGCAAACAACAAGAGGATAAAAGTTGCATACAAAGAGCAACAACTGTCTATTGGTACTGGGTACAATTTATGTGCTTGTTTGACATTTAACTAGCACTAGCTTGTGCTTGGAACTTTGGACAGTCACCAACAAGAGGATAAAAGTCGCATACAAAAAGCAACAACTGTCTATTGGTACTGGGTACAATTTATGTGCTTGTTTGACATTTAACTAGCACTAGCTTGTGCTTGGAACTTTGGACAGTCACCAACAAGAGGATAAAAGTCGCATACAAAAAGCAACAACTGTCTATTGGTACTGGGTACAATTTATGTGCTTGTTTGACATTTAACTAGCACTAGCTNTATATTGCTTAATTTCGGAAACCAAACCTCTGGTTTCATTCTGATAAAGAAATACATAAGTGCTTATATTTTACATAGTAAGTTTTTTCATACTTTTTTTTACTGAAATGATTTATCTCGCATGTTTTCCGTTCCGTATCATTCTGGGACGGCTTTCATTAATCATAATGTCATGGTTACTTTTTCACCGAGAATGTAGATAAATCTATTCTTCAATGAACTTAAAATACACAACAAAAACTAAATAAACAATTTTACATCTATTTGGGGAAACTTAGTTTTCAATTTGATGAAAGCAGTTTATATTCTAAATGCTTTGGTCGATTCCTGTCAAACGATGCGTTGATTTGCTGCAGCATGCGACGAACACAATTCCTCAGGCCTTGTATTTTTGGATCAAATGCTTCTGAAACGAAACTCCATACATACACAGTTTTAAAAGGCATATTTGAAAATAGATAAATCGCCTGATACAAAACTAGGTTTCAATACAAAATTAATATTCTAAAACAATTTCATAAGATGGGATAGTTAATGTTAAACGTCTTTCTTCAACAACCAAAAAGATCAAGAGTGATGAAAACAAACCAGACAATCGTTTTTGTTATATTCCAAACGCAAGAAAAACAAATGGTGGAATAATAAACCAAACACAATAGAAACTTGACCAAACCGGTATTTCTACTCAAATTACTCAAATGATTACATTTAGATAACAATAACGATAATCCTTTGTTGTTGGCTAAGCCAAATACACTGGACAAATGGTGAAATAAGGAGAAATGAGAAAAACTGGCGAAGGCGCTATTTCTGTGACTCAAGTAATTACATTTAGATACAATATCCTTTATCACTTACTTAAACGATAATGAGGCACGTGTTAGTAAGACCCCTGTCGATATTCGGCTGATGTCACGGACGTTAAGATCACATACAAGCTATTTGCGTAACCTCAGTAATGCTGTATACCTAATATAACAGCACGAATTTGACATGATTTAGAAATACGGAACATAGTGTATCATGTCACGGAATGTCGACATGTTATGTTCATGACTTTGTTGCTAATCGTGATCAATCATCGACACGGCCATTAAACATCATTTACCATCCTCTACCTCGTACAGTATCATCTCCATTACTAATAACATCATCAAACACAATCATATCAGAATCATATTATTAACCAACCGCAACCACATTCTTCGAATAATCGCGTCATTTAAGAACACTTCCTCACCACTCAGTACAGTAAATTCGGTATAATAAGTATGCGAAACAGACATACCTTGCACTCAATAACGTGTCATTGTTTAATTAAATGGTGTAATGAAGTATCGCCAAACAACTATTAGCTAATAACGCCAATTATGTATCGTATAAAAACAATATTATTGAAATAAATGAGCTGTTTTCGGACACAAAATCTTGTCCAATAAAGCACATCAAATATGCAAACGCAACTAACATTTCCCGATTGATAATTTTCAAAATCCTATTTCTTGGATCTTGCATGTGTTCTGGTTCCAATCATTAAATTAACCTGTTACCTTTATTTTTATGATATCACGTTCATTTTCTTTAAAAAAAGTCAAGCATCTTGGCGCAGTATTGACCCTTTGAGACAAACGCTGTTGAAATTAATTGATGAGTTGTCTTTACTCAGATTCATGCATACATATAAATTGGAGATTTTGAAGGGGTAATGGTTCAATATTGAAGAAACTAGAGGCATATTTCTGAGCATATACCGGCCTACAAATGATACGCGCGTGTACTTTATTTTTATGTCAGAGTTTTCACCCCCGCGCGAAGGAAAATAGAATATTAAACAACTCACGTGTTAATTTACATGAATATGTTGAGTAAGGCTAATTTAATTTAATAGTTTCTGTAATAGCTCTTAAAGGGTTAATAAGTGGACGATTGTTATTACTGTACTTCATCGTATTTAGCTGTTGATGCTAAATACACAGTTGCTCTCATATAATAACGTGTTAATAAAGGTAAACACTTTAAAACATATTTGGAATGTCAAAGGAGCTACACATTGCACGTACAAACGTGGTGTCTTTAACTCATTACCATAAACAGTTGATGCAACATCATGCAGTCCTTTGTTTACATTTTAAATGAGTTAAACTAATTGCGCACTATTAATACATATATATATCCATTAAAACATTGATAGAAATAGGTTAGGAACAATGTGACATTTATATTAACTTTATCAATGAGAATTAAGGCAAGGTATGTTAAACATTTGAACGCGACTTTGCGACTTAAATTAAACATTAAAACAAAATTATTAATGGAATTGTATTTGACAACATCGTAAATAAGTTAACATGGGCAGTAATGCAAGTACGTGGAATAGTTTTAATCATTTTTTTTTTCTAAAAGTATTAGTAATTATCACTACTCTGTCTTCCATCTGCCTTTAATTTAAGAATTAATGAAAATCACTATTATACTGGTTGTTTAATGTATAAGAGGCTAAAGGTTCATTTGAATAAACAACTGGAACATATTTTTTTCGGCGATTATTAATTAATTTTCCCACGAGAGACTACGTATATAAACACGCGTATCATATCGTTCGAGACTAACAAGGGTTATTTTCGTCCCCCCCCCCCC
>VMBQ01002194.1:18432-49299 GCA_007657795.1 Dreissena rostriformis
AACAATAGGTGAGTCTTAACTTATGGAGATGGAAATATGGAGTTGCCGATTAAACTGGATTTGTGGATTATAAATTTCAAGGCACACAGGATTCACCCAATTATTAGGTAACCAAATATGTTGGTTTATTAAAACGTAGTGTTTGATATTATTTCTACATTAGTGTTTGCATCAATAAACAGCGGGAATAACAGCTTAGTTTAGGTTTAAATCGAAAACCAAAGGTCGGCTGCCATACGAAAACAGAATACGCTAATATGTATAAGTAATGTTGGAAGTTGGTAACTTTTTAATCCCCAAATCAGTGCCACGTTGGCAGGATGTTTTTTTTTCGTTGAAGAGTTTGTATTTTCCTCGTAGATAGTATTTTTACTAAAGATACGTAGACTCTTTTTCTGAAATGGATTGTATTTGTTAAGCATGTGGATGCTATAACGATACTGCTGTATTATTAACGATAATAATCTAAATATTAAGTATTTTAGTGCAACTCGGAACGATGTCTGGCTGACGTCAGGATCACAAACATACTATTAGTGTAAGCTCGGTTATGGTCTCAATATAATATAACAGCGTGACAGCGAAATTAATTTAGTTGTATCATAGTTTAAAAATATAAACATGTCCTTAGTGTTTTATATTTCGGATTCTAGCTGTTTCAATATACCATAGTTGTTTTTAATCTTGATCATCAGTCACCATCGACATGGACGTGACCATTATTTAACCAAGATCGTCATCATCATCACCGTCGTCATTCACCATTATCTTCAGCAAAACAATTAGTATCATCTAATAGTATGTACAACCACCTTCATATACGTAAGCGCCTCAAATGTGTTTTACATATTTTCTTACTGCGAAAGATATTTCTTGCACTCATTAAAGTATCATGTTTTGATTTGATAATATAATGATGTTTCCCAAAATATCTAATAGATAATATTCATACATTCAACATCATTAAAACAAATGAGCTATTTATTGAACGGAACTCAAGCTCATCGAAACACATCGACGATGCCATATTAATTTCTGTATTAGTTTTTCTACCTTCTGTTTTTCGTTGGTTCCATGGCTTTTGGTATCATATCATAAAATGCACTTGATGTTCTTTTTCAGTTTATATTTGATGCCATGGCTTAGGATTTTAAAAAGATTTTCGTCATGCTGGCGATGATGATGATGACGATGATAATTATGATAATAATGATTTTAATGAGAATAACGACGACGCTGCTGCTGATGGTGATCATCAGCATCATCACCAACACGAATTGACATCATCACTGTGATCAGCATTATCATCAAACTAATCATAATAAACATCTTTATTCCCAGAGTATCATACAATCTAAAAACCGCCATTATCATCATAATCAGTATAACCATGACTGATGCCGATTATAATGTTTCTTTATCAGCATCAATAACAACAACAGATTCTATGTCAATTATATTTCAGCCTTTAAGATGAAAAATTAAGAAAATGCAGTGATGAACATTAGACATGTTCTCATATCGTTAGGATGCTATATGGCAAATGCCAAATAAGACGCAGTGTATTATAATTCTAACGCGTCCTCTCGCTATAACACTATTTAAGCAACGTGCGAGACGCTAATAGAATTAATATCTTGAGATGTTGTCTATCGGATTCGTGCGTTAACAATAAATTGAAGCCAGTGTCAAATCCATCGGCAATGTTTTGTATAAACATCTGCCTTCCGCGAGAATTGCATCGAATGAGACACGTTACATATTTCATTTGAATAAGCGTTGTTTCAAGAAAGCAAGACGCATATTTCGAAGCTTGGAACCGGTATTTAATATTTTCTTGTGCAAAATGCAACACGGCTTGTACCCGAATAACCCTAATATCGTTCAACGTCCGAATGCATTTCCTACATGGTGGCGAAAAAAATAGTGTATGACCTTGTTTATTTATTGTCGTAATGTTTCCGCCATTATCATCATACGAGTTTTTATTTCAGCAAATGTGATGTTTTATCGAGTTACTATTGTGTGATATCGAGTATCTATTGTGTTAAATGGAAAACTTAGCAACAAGGACAAACATTCATTAAAAATATTTCAAACAAAATATGTGTCCATCGTACACGGATACATCCGCTCAATTGAATTGAACACACAAATGAGCGGAGCGTGGATAGCCATTATGTGAATCTTATATAAGAGAAATTAATACTAAGTTCACAAAAGGCAATAACTCTAAAATAAGTGAGCAACAATTATGGCTTTTTACGCACTGGACATCCCTTAAAAAAGGTCTACATACTTATAAGGTTTCAAGTTGATACTCCTTTAACTTTTCAAGATACTGATGGAACAAAATTTGTAAAAGTCAAAAAACAAATGAGGACAATACATCTAAAAGTACGGAAGCAAGAGTTATGATTCTTGCGCACCGCACATCCTTATACTTTTATCTGCCTACCTTCGACGTTTCAAAATGATATCTAACGAGTTTTCAAGATATGCTCCGGAAACAAAAGGCAATAATTCTAAAAATACTGGATTAGCAAGAGTAATGCTTCGTATGCAATAAATGAGATTTACATATCTATTTAGTTTTGAGTTGATAACTATTAAAGATTTGCAGATATGCTCCAGACAACAGGGAGGTACACATATAAATAATTGGCAATAACTCGAAAATAGATTAGCAAGAATTATGGTTCTCGTGCACTGCACATTTAATGATATATATATAGCTATTAATTTTCAAGATGATACCCCGCTTAGTTTTCGGAATATGCTCTGGACAAGATTAGGAACAAAAGTTAACAAAGGGAAACAATCAAGGGTCATAACTCCAACATGCCTGGTGATATTGGCTGTTTAATGATTTTATCCTCGATTCTACGCCAATCAACATTTCCTGAACGTTTGTTGTTGATCCGATTAAAACTGTTTGAGTTAGAGAACAGAAAACAAAATGTGCCGATTTACTGACGCACTGACGAAGTCATGGACAGTTTGGACACTATATGCCTCACTTCGTGGGCATAACATATCTATACAAATGAAAAGGAACTTAACGTAAGCTGACATACTGATTGAAAGGCACCTTTCACAGCTTGATTTTATGATTATGCATATTCACACAAAGAACACTAAATATACAGACTGTAAGACTATTGATAAAAGCCAAATTATCTGTGGATAACATCTGAACAAAATGCCATCTTGAAACGAAAAAAAACCGGACCAAAGAACAAAACGTGATGGATGAACCCTTATCAACTATTTGTTTATATAAATAATCTTTATTTTGATAAAATTCCAGTATGGACAATTATGCACTAACTGTTAAGAAAGAGATGATGCTAGAAACATATAGAAGCAAAAACCGACGCAAACCAGTAGCTTTCTTCAGTCCAATGAGTTGAAATGCTATGTTATACAATTTACTACCTAAAAACAAAAACACAACACTATTTTAAATTATTATATGTACTTATTTTGCATGTTGTTAGATATTTACTTATAATCTTCTTTTATGTTCATTTTTTTATCAAATTTCCATAATCATGTTGAACATGTTGTTTATGTAGCTTTTTGTTGCAAAAATAGACTTATAAAAAACACATAAATAGTTTAGAGCATAAATACCTTGTATTCCTAAATGCAAGCTCTTCTGGATTGAAGATGTTTGATCTATTCATCCTTATCAATTCACATAAAACGAATGAGAAATTTGGAAATAAGGCACGTGTATATAGGGGGAGATATGCCAATATGTTTTACAGTTGCGGATGTAGAGCTCCAAAAGAGGTCACAAAGGGCCCTGGCAAAACATAAGCTGTTATGTGCTCTATTGATGGTACTACCTAAACATTTGGTCAATAATACAACATGCTTCTCAAGGTACATGCTCTCCTAATGTGTATAATCCCAATGAACATATCGTATACACCTGGTTTTCATTCCTCAATAAAAACACTATATGTTGCCACATCTTAGAGCAGAGCAAAATGTATGTTTAAATAAATGTGTAAGTCCATTATGTCATGTATACCATTTATAAAATTACAAGACAAGGCTGCCCGCATTTTGTTATCACATATAATCAATTGTAAATGACATGTTCTATAATCAGACAATGAGCAAGCGGCTATACCAAACGTTATTAATGGAATATGGGCCTTGTATGTGTTGAATAATATGAAGTATGTCCGTATGTCTGTCTTTGTATTGATATATATTTGCTGAAAGAAATCCTCGATCCTTTCCTTTGACCAAACCAAGGTGGTAACTGAGGTTTTATTGAAATTCACATTACACGTTGTTTGTCTGTTTGCATTGTTCCGGTTTGTTGTTTGCTTTTGGTCTCTCACTATTAATGAATAAAGTTGTGTTGCACACGAACGTATCTCTCGAAGCAAATGGATTTGCAGCAAAAGGTTTTCATCCCCATTTACATGTAATTGGGAACAACCAACATAATAATAAGAAATCTAAAAATACTTTTGATCGGCCTGTTAGTTACACATATTCATTTAATAAGGCGTTCATGAAAATGTGTGAAAAGGTTGTTAGTGTATTTTCGTTGTTCCTTGTAGCGATCGGAGCATGGTTAGTACGACCTTCGGATAAAAGTAACATCATTACATTATTTTGTGGCGCACATGTGTGGAGCGTTGTTTGAACCAAAATGTGAGTGCCACAAAACGCTGTATATGTGTTTTGACGATGTTTAATATAAGTCATACTACATATTTGTTTTTAGACTGATTTAAAGAATATGCATCGATATTATCAAACAGGTCTTTTCGGTAATCTTTTTAAAATATGTATTTATATGCCGTTTAGAAATATAATAACATAAAGGGTTGTGAGAATGTTTACACGAGATGATACAAGTTTGAGTCCACACCACACTAGTGTGCGATGGATCATAAATATATTGCATAAACACAAACAAACACTGTTGATTTTACACCAGTGCTTCACATAACATTACTTAGGTCCTAAAGATAAAAATAATAAACAAAGTTCTTCTTGCACGACAGATGTTTCAAAACAAGGTATTTATCAAAAGCTATTCATTTGACATGGGAACAAGGCGTAATTTAGTGCTGATATCGTGGAACATAGTTTGTCTGGGTGTCTTGTTCTGATGTTAAATGTAGGTCTCAATGATAGAATTATGAAGAAAAAGAAGAAGCCTACTGTTATGATACATATGCTAGCAATTGATAATGCTTTCAGTAAGTTTGTATAATAACATTTATTTTTCGTTTTAGAAGGCACTGAAAGCAAGAGGATAAGAAGTCACATCAGTGTGTCTCTAGTTAAAATAAGGTAGTATTGAGACCAAAATCATAGAGAACGATATTAATAACATAACATTACGTGTTGCTGAAATTAACTTTAATACTCATGTTAACTCTTCAAACGTTCCTTGCCGAGGTTTGCATAGTCGTATTAGTCTTTTGCCTGACATAAAAGACCTGCGGACAAGAATGTCTCACCTTTATGTTCTGCAGTTTCATTATTCCTTTATATAACATATTACAACGCTAATCAATTGGTTGCCGTGCCGCAGCGTAATTTAGCATTTTATTAGAGAACAAAGCTCTCTAACCACGCCTGACGTTATACAACATAATAATGGGAATGAATTAAAATCATTAGTCTTTCATCCAAGTACATGTACAAAAACAATATTTACACACGCTGGTGGTATTTAATAAATTAAATAAATGCGTTTCATTTTTATTTTTTTAATGACTGGATTGAAGTAAAATTTGTCCTGACATGCTTATGTCATATAATATACTACGTATATCAATATTGAATATTGAACTAACCTTGCCAACCGGAAATGCCGTTACAACAAACTTTAACTTATATTGCAATTTATTTTCCATCAAACTGATTTCTCTGGAAATTGTTTTCTGTGTGATTATTAATTTATCTTCCCAAGATAAACACGCAATGCCATATTAAATCGTTCGAGACTGACAAGGCTTATTTTCGCCTCTATTGGGTTTGGTTGAAAATATACACACATTTCATGATGTATAACGAGATAATGTTAATATGATTATCTCGATATGTTTTGATGACGTCATTAAGACCCGGGGATTAGGAGGCATTTTTAGATCTTTTGGAACTGATGGCGTATCACTGAGCATCGCTCTTTGTTCGTACCTGCTGATGCATATTTCCCCCCACAGTTTAGGTTTCAACACAGACAACGCCCATCAATAAAGTCACCAGAAGTTTTGTTTATTTAAAAGTTGTTTGTGTTTTTATTTATTTTGTAGGGTTGTATTGAATTAACAGCAGGAATAAAACAGATAGCTGGATAAAGCTTCATTTTGAAAACCAAACGTCTCCTACCTTGAGAATAAAGGTTTACATTTGTGCTTATATTCTATATAATAAGTTTTTAAATCATGTTTAACTGAGTTGATATATCTGGTAAGACAGTACCAATGTATCGGTGTCATGCAAGAACAAAGGTTTTCTTCTACGTATCATTCTGGAAAAGCTTTCATTAGACATAATGCTATCGTTACTTACTCGTCCTCCTCCTTATCAATAATATACACTACCAACATCAGTACCATCATTTTACCTGCACCATCCTATAACTGTCATAACCGACAAAATCAACAACCTCATTCTCATCACCAACATTATCATCATGATAACCACCCCTATTATCATCATCATCATTAACAAACGTATCATTATTATAATCATTATCATGATCAGTATCACCATCTTCATACCCACAGTAGCATAGTGTTGCCTTTATAATCTTTAATATTTAAATTGCAATGACAGTCCTCATCAAATTTCATAAAATGAAAAGACTACACGTCATTTATGCGGCGAGTAAGGACATGTTCATTGGGAAACATTTTAGATCGTTGTAATGTCATATGGCTTTGTCAAACATTACACTAAATGATGATGTAAAACTAAATGCCATTTCTTTAACATTATTCAAGCAGAATGGCGAAATTCTGTGCCAGTGAGACAAACGCTGTTGAATTCATTGCTTATGTAAATGTTATGTTTTGAAGAGATTTTGGTACAAAATCAAACTTTAGTAAAAACAACAACACATCTGTCTGTCTTTTGCGCGAAATGCGTGGAATAACAACATGTGAGATATGTTCAAGTTTTCATTTTAAAGAGAGTAGTTTTCAAGTAACTAGACGCATATTGCGGAGTATATACAGTCCTACAAGGAAAGCTACGCGCATGTTCTGGGTTGTAATGGCAGCATCGTCCTTTTCACACCCACATGAAGGAAAATAGAAATTGATAGACGACCGACTTGTTAACTTACCGGAATGTGTTGAGCTAGGGTAATATGTTTTAATAGTTTCTGTAGTATGTCCGTAAAAGTTCATTAGATGACCATTGTTATAACTGTATTTTGACATGTTTTGTTGTCATTGCTTCATGCACAGTTGGCAATATAGAATAGCTTGTTATAAAGGTAGTATACTTTAAAATATTTAGAACGTCAAAGAAGCTACACGTTACGCGCATAAACATGGAGTCCATTACTCAATTCCATTCACAGATGATACATTATCATGCAGAACTTTAATTAAATTGAAATGAGTTTAACTTAATGCCACAATTTCATTATATTATTAAACGAAGGATTATTAAAATAACCAGCAACTCTTACCAGGCATGGTGGAGTTATGGCTCTTGAGTATTGCGCTTTTTTATTTTGTGTACATATTTTGTTCGGAGCATGTCTCGAAAACAAAAAGTGGAATCACATTTAAATTTATAGTTATGTTAATATCATAGCGGGGATGTACAGTACACACGAAACATTACTACTGCTCTCTTTTGTAGTGGATGTGTGTATTTCAAAGTGTATGAGGTACTTCTGCGCCTTATGTGATGACCCGTTGTGTGCCCCAGTAATCCTACTTAATTAACGTACATGACTCAAGAAAGTGTGACTAGTGTTGAATTATAGCTATTTCTAGTTTTTTAATGAAATATATTTAGGTTTGGTGTGGCCTTGTGTTGAGTGGAAAGCCTGAGTACCCAGAGGAAACCCGACCTGTCCGGTATGGTGACCACAAAGCAAAATCACATGCTTCCGGGAACGAAGATTAAACCTGGGTCTCTTAGGGGAGAAGCGCAAATACAATTCTTATTCAAATGAAACATATGTAACGTGACTCATGCGACTCATTCTCGCAAAATTAGATGTAAATACAAATCCATGTCCATGATTTGTTCACTGGTTTCAAATTATTTGTAATGCAACAATGCGATGAACAACATCTTATCAATGAATTCATAACGCGAGAGGACGGGTTACAATCATAATATACCGTCGTGTTTTATATGTGCCATGTGTCATACAAACGAGATCAGAATGTTTTCTTATGTTCATCAATAAAAGTCAAAACTATTTATGGCCGAAATCTAAATGACATGGAATATGCCGTTGTTCTGATAATGATGAAAAACAACATAATAGGCATACGTTATGGTAAAAATGATTATTTTGATACTCTCGCTTTTTTATAATGTATTATTCTGCGGGTATAGCGATAATTATTTTGGTGATGACGATGAAAATAACGATGATGATGTTAATTGCTGTTGGTGAGAATGATGATCATCATCAGCTGCAGCAACATTATCATTATCAAAACCATCATGTCGAAAATAGATGTTAAAACGTTAGCCATATCACCAAATATTTATAGGAAAAGGCAATATCGTCCATTTTATAAGTTGATACCAGAACCCATGAAAACAACTAGAAACAAAACTTAGAATATTAAACCAATAGAGAAATTCCTTTGGCATCGTCGATGTGTTTCAAAGGTCACGGGTTCCTTTAAAAAAAATAGCTCATTTGTTTTAATAACGTTGAATATGTTACTGAATTGTGAATATTAGCTCTTGGATATTTTGCTTAAAATCATTATATTAAAAAAGGGTACTTAAATGAGTGCAAGTAATATCTTTCTCATTAAAAATTGTGCAAAACAAATTTGAAACGCTAATTTTATGAAGCTGGCTGTTTATGTAAACAATGATACTTATGTTTTTGTTGAAAAAGACGCTGAATGACAACGGTGATGGTGATCATGCTGTCGGTTTAATAATATATTGAAATATCTAGAACCAATGATATGAAACACTATGGATATGTATATAGTTCTGAATTAAGAGACAACTGAATTAAATTTAAATTCGCACAGCTGTATAAGGTTTACAGGATAACACTAACAGCCTGTATGTGATCCCATCTATCATGATGTCAGCCATGTACTAAAATGCATGATATTCGTATTAATATTTCGGAAGCAGTATATAAATAGCATTCACATGTATTCCGGTTCAAATTCAAATCCAGAAGCATTATACCGACTCTCTAAGTAACTGTTGAATTATGAATAACGAAAAAGAGTCCATACGTATTTTTTTATTAAATAAGCTTTCAAATGAACAAACAGAGCCGATCACACGGTGATAAGCACTCAGTTGAAGAAAATATTAAATATATACGGTTCCGCTGGTCCTTATGACCATCTTGAAATACATCTTGTTTATCTTTTTCCAGTGAAACCCCGGGGAGACAAAAATAAGCCGTGTCATTCTCGAACGATAATATACCCATGATTATATAGTCCCTCTTTGAAATATAAATTAATAAGCGCCAAGCAAAATATGTTCCAATTGTTTATTTAATTAAATTTAGATTAGGCGGTTTAAACCTTGCATATCCTGCATATTCGTTATTTAAGAAATAATTCGTGTACGTTATAGTTTGTTGTCGAATAACTCACGGCCGGAAGTTTAGATGCGTAGTGATTAAATCACGAGTGCGAAGCACGATTGATTTGAACCCACGCATCTAAACATCCGGTCGTGGGTTATTTGACAACAAACCATAACGTAAACGAATTAGTTTGATCCTAACACGGTTTTTACTAAAGATTTATACAATTTATTTTATTTTTCTTGTGTACTATTTTATGTGAAGTTCCGCTCATAAAAAATAACTTTCGGCTGTTCTGTCGATCAGATTTCCGCCCTCAATAACAGCCAAACTGGATGGAAGACTTTCATTCATAAAATACTGTATTATTACGCTGGTGGAAAATGTATCGGCATGTTTTGTTTAGTTACAGCGCGTGCTTTCAGTGTATAAGCTTCGCCCGTAATTATTGCAGAATAACCCATAGACGATGTTCTTCTTTGTTTATATGAAATTTGGCACGTGCCGTGTTAGAATTTAATATATTGTTTGATTGAAAGTAGATGGAAGACAGAATCAGGGGTAGTGATAATGTCCAATACTTTTGATATAAATTACATAACATTTGATAAAAAAATGTTTGATTATAAAAACAACATCCAATTAAGTGTGAACATGTGTTAACGCCCTTCTTGGAGGTTTCAATATTCATTATTAACGTGCAAATGTTCTATGTAATGTGTCGTGAACATTTCAGGAAATGATGTTTTAATCTCAGACAAGTCACTCAAAACAGAAAAACACATACCTAACTATTATGCACCAGATTATGTCATCAATGTGTTTATAAGCGTTGATGCATTTGATTTAAATAGGAGTTCAATCCAGTCCCAGCAATATGTTTCACATGTATAGTGGGCGTTCAGTTTTGGTTTGGCTTCTCGTTAGCACGATGATTAATTCATACGGAATAACCAACTGTAAGAACAACTATGATGAGATCATCCCTAGCTCAAACACGTTAATAAAGTAATGTATTACATGTAATAGCAATACTACCAATACTGAAACAACCACTTTAAAGTCAACAGTTGGTTAACAAATACAGTTGGTTAAAAAAAAAATATGAAATATATAACAGCATAATCATGGTGTGACTGATACATTAACGCTGAATGAATCCCATGCTATTGTCAATGATAAATACACCTTTACGGTGCATCATATACTCTGTTTGAAATGCAGAATATGTATAAGCAGCAAACGACTTGACTATTAATCTATCAAGATACCGGGTAATTGGGCCAAAAGTGCATCCCTTCGCATCCACTAATACCTTATAATCTAAATTGGTATAAAAGTAAAAAAGTGGCATATGGATCCAAAAATGATCGTGTTTAATACGTTTGTAAGTATTTACCTTGAATAACATGTTGTTGTTTTTTTACCAATTGTGTTTTAAGAATCAAGAGCAAACCACTCTGAACTATAGCTATAGCAATCGTACTCCAATTTACTCTTAAAGAGCTACTACGTAAACTATTAACACATATTCGACTTCACATATTCAGGTGGGTTAACAAGTGGCTCTTCAATCAATATCTATTCTCCTTCATGCGGGCCTGGAAATGAGGATTATGATATCACAATCCAGAACACGCACGTAGCTCTCATTTATAGGACGATATATGCTCCGAAATATGCGTCTAGTTACCGGTACTTGAAAACTATTCTCTTTCAAAAACAAATATGCATGTTGTCATTCGACGCCATTCGCGCTAAAGACACACGGGTATGCTAATGTCTTTTCTGACCCTCGATTGTGTACCACTCACCTCATGAATTAATTTCAACAGCTTTGGTCTCAAAGGCACAGTACTAAATAGAATATCCCTGCATGTTAAAATGTTAACGGAAGCGCCCGTGATATCTTAATTTAATATTTTTTGACATATTATGTTTAATGTGTGCAAACTGTGCAGAAACTTTTCAAAAGTTACAACAACAATTAAATGTAATAGATATATATTGCGAAAGTAATGGAATGGAAAGTCAATTTGAATTATACCGAAATCATCGTGTTTCGTAAAGATGGTGTCTTAAAAAATTGCGAACGTTGGTATTTAAGAGGACAACAAGTTAAAACTAAATCTAATCACAAGTACATGGGGCTTATGTTTACCCTTCCTTATCATGGTCAGTTGCTCTTATAAGTTAGCTCGATAAGCACAGAAAGCTATATTTTTAATATATTCGTATCAAAAATCATATGGTTACTTTACCCCAATGCATATGTTTAAAGACCCATTACTACTCAAAATCAACGAAACTTTCGTACAATATTTCGTAAAATAAAATTAAAACATTAAAAATCAGTGTTCCATATAGCAATTGCCGACATTTCAACGCCAGATGTGGTCTGGTAACACAGATGTTTGTAGATATATAATGCACGTTTTTATTTTTTTTTGACACAATTCATTCCATTTTAATTTCCCGAAAATATATCTATTCATACGACACAAGAACACTAAAATGGTTCCATGTGTCGTATGAAAAGATATTAGTGCGGAAAATTAAAATGGAATTTAATGTGACACGAAAAAATAAAAACTTACATTTTATATCTACGAACATCTTTGTTACCAGACCATATCTGGCTTTGAACTTTTGGCTATTGCTTTAAGGAACATTGATTTTTTGGGGGGTTGCTTTATTTGTCGAAATACTTTGCGAAATTTCCGGTGCCTTATTTAACCATTTCTGAATCGCTTCATTTGGGGTGGTAAGGCTGAAAAGATCTGACATCTTTGAATGTATGCTCTAAACTAAGAAGCTTTTTCTGAAAAGTCTTTTATTGCAAAGAATTAACATAAACAACATATTCGACATGCATGTGGAATAACAATTCATAGCAATTGTGCAATTTGATTTATATGCTCTACTCCAGAAACTATCAAACATAAATATTTGTCTTGTTTTCCCTGTACAGGTGGCTCATCTGGAAATATCTCATTATCTTCATGCGGGGGTAGTACGAATGATTTTGAAAGCATCTATCCATGAAACGCGCGTGGCTTGCATCAAGGCTTTTAACCATACAATCTTAGACCCTATCGCAGTTCCAATACGACAGGAACAGATGTATATATAGATTCCAATTTGTCCGTCACTCCGTCATTACATCATTCTTGCGTCACCTTTTGGTGTGCTCTCTCTCTCTCTAGGTCAAGCAGATTTAATCTAATGTTTACCAAACTTTGAGGAAATGTTTATTGACGTGAAAAAATTAGCCACCAGGTATGGGAGTTACTGTCTTTGATTATGACCCTTTGTAAATTTATGTACTTACATTCTGTCAGGAGCATAGCTCGAAAACTAAAAGAGGTATCAATTCGAAATTTGATATGTATGTTTGTCTCAATTCGGGGATATGCATTACACAATAACCATATTCTCTTGCTCAAGTTATTTAAGTGGTATTGCCTATTGTTAAGTTGTGCAGTTAAATTTTGAGGGGAGCATATCTTCAAAACTAAAATAGTTATCTTGAAAATTAATTGTGTTGCATAACAACTATAAATCTTGTTAATCAAGCAGTTTTAGAAATATTGCCCTTTGTTAATTTGTCTAGTTAAAAATCTTGAAAACTCAAATGGATATCAACTTGAAACTTTGAGGAAGGCATATATTATTATGAGGATGTGCAGTGCGCAAGAATTAACTATTGCTCTCATACTTTTGGATGTATTGCTCTCAGTTATTGTTTGTTTTTAAATAGTGTCCAGAGTTTATCGCGGAAAGGAAAAGGGATATCAAATTTAAACTTAAAAAGGTATGTATATCGTATTCATGTGATTGTTCTTGCCCTTTGTAAATGTTGTACGTATATTATTGTAAACATATTTATATGGTGACTGTCTACGTAACGCTCATGTATTTGTCCGTTGTAGTTTAGCGGGTTCATCCGTATACGAGGGACACACATCTTGTTTAAAATAAGTTCAGCAAACGGTTTGCCTTATTCCACTGTAGTCTATGTAACGACACAAATTTGCTTCGATAAAGCGTCATGAATGTTGAAATAAATACTCATATAATCAATGTCGAAAAATTCTAATTTAAAAAACAAGGTCATAAAGTCTTTACCGCCGCAATATTGGAACTGCGCGTGGTACGTTGAATGACGTTGGGGTTAACCGGGTACAGGGCATGTTGCATTCTATACAGGCAAACATACGATTCCGGAATAAGCTTCGAAATATGCTTCTTTTTCTATAAAAACTACACTGATTCAAATAAAACATATGTAACGTGACTCATTTGATGTAAATCTCACGAAAGACAGATGTTTATACAAAACCTTGAAAATCAGTTGTTCAATGGCTTCAAAAGCATATCAACTTATGTTCAATGCACGAATCTGATAAACGACATCTGATCAATGAACTATGTTAGCGTGTGTCCCACATGCAGCTTGATTAATGGTATGGCAAGAGGATGGGTTATAATCGTGATACGCCGTTGTGTTTGACATGTGCCATATGGCGAACGAGATTAAAACGTTTCCTTATGTTCATCAATAAAATTTCTAAACTCTTCAGCTTAATGGCTAAAATATTATTGCTATGGAATCTGCCGTTGTTGTTGATGTTAATGTACAAACAACAAAATCGGCATCAGTCATGTTTATACGTTTTTTTTATATTGTAGGATACTGTGGGTATAACGATGTTGATAATGAAAATGTTTTTGATATTTATTTTGATAATGATGACGATGATGATGTTCATTTATGTTGGTGATGATGATGATCACTATTATGACGAACATCTTTGGTAAAAACTTAGTCATAGCACCAAATAGCTAATGGAAAAGGCCAATTACGTCAATTTTATGATTTGATACAAGAAGCCATGGCACCAACGAGAAACAGAAGCTAATAAAATTATTAACCAAAATAGAAATTTCATTGGCGTCTTCGTTGTGTTTCCATTTGCATTAGTTCCGTTCAATAAATAGCTCATTTGTTTTAATGACGTTGAATGTGTTACCGAACTGTGCTGTGGGATATTTTGGGGAAAATCGTTATATTATCAAATCAAAACATGACACTTTATTGAGTGCAAATAATGTCTGTTTCAGTAATAATTATGCAATACAAACTGCACACGCTTAATATATGAAGTTGGTAGTTTATGTGATAAGATGATACTCATGCTGATTCTGATGTTGACTACAGTAATGGTTATGCTGATGTCGGTTAAATAATGGTCATCCCGAGTCGATGGTGACTGAGGATTATTAAAAATGTATGCGCTATTAAAATATGTAAGACACGTGATATGAAACACTATTTATCCTACAGCTAAATGATTTTATAGAACACAATACGACCCATAAAGAAAAGATAAGGTTTATCCCACACCTTGGTTTATCCCACACCTATATTGACTACTTTTTTTGCCTTTCAATCCTCGTTCATTTGTTCTTAAATTTGGATTTATACATGAAATGAATGTTTACTTTTTTAAATAAATATACTGTTTATAAATGAAAGCAGTAAGTTATCAATATAATGCAGCTTTTCTTTTAAGTTCCTTTAGCTAAAGATTTTTTTTGGATCCAACGGGGGATTGAACTAGGGTCTCTTGCGTGGTAGCCAGACACTCTAACCGCGAGGCTAAAGTGCTCACCCGATTGCGTAATTGTTTGAATTCGAAAGACCATATTTTACGACACAGCTGACGAAATCACTTGATTGCGTCATTCAGGTCATTAGGAACGCAGTCGTTTAACGAGTTAACCTGTGTGTATGATTACGATGGATTATTATAATTTTATGAATGTGAATAACAGAGTTGGGATATTAAAACTGGATTGAAACTGGTGAGACTGCATTTTCAATTTCGTTAAAATGTCGAATGTACTCGAATAACACGATGTTTTGTTGAACAATTGATGGATTCAATTTAAGAAAAGTGTCATTGAATTGTTCTTTAACTTTTCGAAGGAAAGCGATGTTGAATTAAAAGGGTAATTTCTTTGATGAATAAGTCGTTCCTTTGTAAGTCGATCAAAGAATGTCTATCCACAAAGAATTGCCTGCTTACATCAAGTGCTGAGAAATGTGTCCAGAATTTTAACTCGTCATGGAAGCAAATTAAACTTGACGAAAATACATATGGTTATTACACAACTTCTGTGAGTAGAACAAGAACCAGTAGATGTTTAACTTTTTCATGTCAGTAAGTAAAAAGTGTGTAAAATGAAGAGTTGCTTATAGACTACAATTAACAATATCGGCTGGAAAAAAATGCTGAATCATGCTTCACGTAGGTGTTTACACATTTTGTAAATTTCAAAATGCCAGCAATTTTGGTTTTTGGTATTTTACAGTGGTGAAACAAAAATTGTAGTTTGAACAAAACCGTCTGTGTTCTACTTGAGTGTGTAACATTTGGAACACTGATTTAATTTGAATCTAGGCTTATAGCTTTTTTTGTCTCGCTCTCTTGTGTGGAATTCTTAAGGACTATTTCGAGTTCCGTAAACGGGAAAGATCACAATCAATATTACTACGCAATGTTAGATTCAGTTAATTTAATATGATCTTGCTTTTATTTTATCAATTAAAGACTACTATTTTGATTGCATCAGGAATAAATTAAATATAAAAAATATTGTAGGATAAATAGAATACTATGTTAGTGTGATTGTGAACTTGAATTTATCCCACTCGTCTCAGAAAGGCTTGCAAGGCTCGGAAAGCCTTGCCGTGTGAACCTTTCTTCAACTCGTGGGGTAAATTCAAGTACACAATCACACTTACATAGTATTTTCTATTTACATATAAATATATTTGAAATATGACACAACTGAATTTAATTTGCATTCACACAGTTTTATTAAGTTTACATGATTACCGAGCTTACACTAATAGCCTGTATGTGATCCCACCCATCCCAACAGCAGCCATACATCGACCAGAGTTTAACTAAAAATACGTGATAATTGGATTAATATTTTGACAGCAGCATCGTTATAGCTTCAAATGTATTCCAAATCAAATCCCAATCCAGAAGCATTATATCTACTATCTAAGTAACGGTGCATTAAGACGAACGAAAAAGTGTCCAAAGGTATCTGTAGAAGAAATACTTCTTGTGAACGTCGCACTGATTTGCGGGTTACATTAAGTTACCAACTTCCTACTTTACTTATAAACACTCGCATATTTCTGTATTTTCATGGCAGCCGACCTTTGGTTTTGCTTCCAATCCAGCCCATGTTTTAATTCATATTATATTCACGCAAACACTAATGAAGAAATTAATATCAACCACAACATTTTAATAAACCAACACATTCGGTGATCTAATTTTTGGGTGAAGCCTGTGTTCTCTTGAAGTTTATAATCCAATAATCCAGTTAAATCGCCAACTCGATGTTCTATCCCGATTAGCTTCCACTCAACTGTTGACTAAATAAGCATGTCAACGACCAAACGAAGCCGATCACATTGTGATAATTCCTCGGTTAAAGAACATCTTACAATATCTACGGTTCCGTTGGTCCTAATAACGTCTTCAAATCTCGAGATAAGCCATTTCTGACATTATCTCGTACAACATCATGTTTATATTTTTCCAATGAAACCACTGGGAGAGGAAAATAGCCACTGTCAGTCTCGAACGATATTATATGCGTGTTAATATAGTGTTTCTAGGGAATATATATTAATAACTGCCAAGAAAAATATGTTCCAGTTGTTTGTTCAAATATAGCCTGGTGGCTTATACCTTAAAAATCCAGAACAAAGAATCACGAGTAGTGAAAATGACTTGTACTTTTAATATCAATTACATGACATTTTATCAAAACGTTACAAATGTTAGATTTAAAAACAACTTATTTAGTGTATACTTATGTTAAGGCCCTTCTTATCGTCATGGTTGTTTTAATATTAATTATTAACTTACAAATGTTCTGTGTAAAAGGTCATGAACATCTCCGAAAATGATGCTTTTATCTCAGACAAGTCACTCACAAAACAAAAGCAAACATTAAACGTTTAAATGACAAAAGATAATGTCAATTACGTGTGTTTACTAGGTTGTATTTTCATTAAAGACTATTTAGGTTAACCCAGTTCCATACATATTTAACCGGAATAGACGGGGCTGTTTGTGTTTGGCTTATCTCTACCAATAAGATTAATTCCTACGGGACAGGCAACTTTAGAAGCAACAGAGATGTGTTCTTTCCTAGCTAAAACATAGTATTATATTAATGTATTAAAAACAATAATAGCACTCAAGCAACCGCTTTTATACAGCTGGTTAACAAAAGAATACAAAATCTTTAGCATCATTATCTTGATGTGACAGATACATGTACCACTAGACCACTGAATGACTGTCCGGCTACTGCCAATGCTATATTAAGCTTTATATTTACGACCATCATATACTTTGTTTGAAATGCAGGACACGTAGAAGCCACTAGACTAATGCACTGCTGGAAAAAAAGGTTGACAGGTTAATTGTATAATTGAAAAAGAACCAATGAAACATAAGAGAAACAGATGATTTAAAATATCAATCGGGAAATGGAATTCGCGTTGGCATATTTGATGTGCTTAATTGAACACCATTTTCTGTCAATACATAGATAGTTTGTTTTAATAATTTCAATCATAATCGGCAGTATTGGCTTATAGGTATCTGGCGATATATAATTGTATCATTCTATTACAACATGACACTTTATTTAAGGCAAGGTATGTCTGTCCCGCGTACTACTTATGCCGAAAATATTGCACTGAATACAGTCGTAGGTAGTGTTCTTTACATGACGCGAGTATTTGATGAAGGTGGTTGCTGATCGCATAGGATTTGATGCTGATAAGGTTGTTTTGATGATGTTGATATTGATGGTGATGATAATGATCGTGAAGACAAAGCAGAGGAGGGTAGAGCAAATACGAAGGATGATTGAAGGCGCCGACAGTGATGGCTGTAATTAAGTTGTTAAATGATGTGTAATGGCCGTGTCGAGGGTCGATCACAAGTAAACAAAATGTAATCATCATAAAACTTCGAAAACAATCAATGATATGCTACATACTGCATAATATTTCTTAAGTATGTAACCACCTATGTTCACGTTCATGCTGTTATATTACGTATAAAGCAGTACGGATCTTAGGCAAATAGCTTGTATGTGACCCCAGCCACCTTGGCATTAGACGAACATCGACAGGGCTCGCCCTTACAGGTGCCGCATTCTCGTTGAAGCATCTAACCGACAAAGAATATTAATCTAAATGTGTACAAGATATTTGCTGGATTTGGTGGAATATCGATTTTAATTCACGAATGATCATAAAAAAAAATTGCCACGAGTGAACATTTATTTTTTCTATGATCACTTGTGAATAAAAATCGATATTCCACAGATTCCAACAAGTTTTATTTTTATGTTAAACTTATAAATGATTATTTTTGTACTTTGGCTGAGATAATGACGTCCTAACGTCATGAAAACGACGTCATTTCACAGTATAACAGTGAAAATTATCTATGATTCTCACTGTTAATTTTCACTGTTTGAAACAGTGAATTATCAGTTTTTATCCACTGATATTTCTCTATAAACCACCTTTCATAAGAATAAAATAAGTTTATTTACAGAAATACATGTTCATTCGGTTTTTCTTATTTTATATTTTATTTTATTAGCTTGTGCATTTAGCATAGCCCAATAGTCGGTTGTCTATGTGTTTTGTGTAACTCGTGTTCTAGTTTGTTGGTGCAGAAAGACGTAGAATATTAAATCTAACGAAACTTAGCAATTCACTCACCCGTCCTATGCTATGCAATTGTTGTGGGAAAGAAATTGTGCATTGACCAATAGTTTGTTTTTATTTGGTTATGTATCACTTTCATATATGCTTTTCAAAACTGTGTGTGTGTGGAGTTTTGTTTCATAAGTATTGTATCCATAAACACATGGTTCCAGTCATTTTATTCGTCGCATGCTGGAGCCGATGCCACGCATCGTTTAAAATGGGTCGTCCGATTGATTTAGAACATAAACTGCTTTCATTAAACTTTCCTTCAACGTATCCATGCCTAATAGCTTATTTAGTTGTTGTCGTGTATTTAAAGTTAAGTGAATACTTATTTACTCGCTTTCTAAGTCAGTAAGTAACGATAGCGTTATGACTAATGAACGCGCTTCCAGAATTATACGTAAACGAAATTAGTTTATTCTCACATGAAAAAAATGTCATGACACTGTCTTGCCAGATAAATAAATACAGTTAACATGTATTTAGTTACTTCCTACATAAAATACAAGCAATTATGTAAATCTTCATTCGCAAGGTAGCAGATGTTTGGTGTTCGAAATTATGCTTTGTCTAGGTTTGTCTTTTATTTGGGCTGTTAATTCAAAACAAAAATACTAAAGAAATAATAATATAAACAATTTATAAATGAACAAAAACTTCTGGTGAAATAATTGATGGGTGTTGACTGTGTTGCCTTGAAGTTCATAATCCTATAATGCATTTAAAACTCCCTCGTGATTAAATCGTGATTCAAAAACAAGTTTCAACTCAAGTGTTGGGAAATTAGGCATCTCCAGGTACGAACACTCACCTATCACCCAGTGATCACCATCAGTTCTAGAACATCTATAAATGCCTTCGGATCCCCGGGTCTTAGTGACGTCATCTTAAAATCTTAAGATTACCATTCTGACATTAGCTCGTAATACATCATGTGTATAAATTTGCAATGAAACCACAGGAGGCGATAATAATCCATGTCAGTCTCAAATGATTCAATGTGAGTGTTTATATTGTGTATCTTGGGGATATAAATTAATAATCGCACATATAAAAACAAACAATTTCCTGAGCTTTATTTTTGTGTTTGCATCCATAGCGGCTAATACCTTGAAACGCCTTTATAAGCTTTATTTCAATTTGCTTGAAAGCACAATGAAGCAAGAATCATGAGTAACGATAATGAGTAATACATCCAATATAAGTTATGACATTAATTCAAGAATTAAAAACAGTTTAATGGAAAATTAATTTCAATATTAGTTGAAGATTGTTGTAACGCCATTTCTTGTTAGCATGGTTATGCAATATTCAATATTAATATACGTTATATGAAATGTGCAATGAACAAGTGAGGAAAGGAATCCTTTTACTTCATACCATTGATTCACAAATAAAACACACAAATTAGTTTTCTGAAATGGCACCGGCTTGTGTAAATATGTGTGTCTAATAGCATTGTTGTACTTGCCTGAAAGACTATCGAGTTTAACCAAGTCCAGTGATTATGTTCAATAAAGAAAGGCATGGTAAGAGAGTTTAGTTATCTTATAAAAACCTAAATTACGCTTCGGACGGAAACCAATTCATTAATGTTGTAATATGTTATATATAGGAATGATGAAACTCCGGAACATTAAGGTTATAAATTCTTGTCCGCTTGTCTTATTGGTCAGGTAAAAGACGAATGACCAGTACAATATAGGTCAAAACATACAATACGAGATTAAATATAAAACTGTTATATGTGTCGCGTTCTGAGAAAACTGGGCATAATGCTTGTGCGTAAATTGTCATCCCAGATTAGCCTGTGCAGTCCGCACAGGCTAATCAGGGACGACAATTTCCGCTTTTATGGAATTTTTCGTTCACATGAAGTCTCTTCGTAGCAAAAATCCAATTTAGGCGGAAATTGTCGTCCCTGATTAGTCTGTGCGGACTGCACAGGCTGATCTGTGACGACACTTTACGCACATGCATTATGCCCAGCTTTCTTAGAACACGACTTATATAGCTAGGGTTATCGGCGTCGAACGATCGATGAAAGGTAGAGGATGTCAAAACAGGTTTAACGGCAGGCTTTATGTCACACCTAGTCCAGCAATACTTAAAAAGGCGAACAATTTTAATATATATAAAATATCTAACAGACATAACTAGGACTAATCAATAATGCATTCAACGCATTAAAAAGGTTCATTTAAAAACACATATAGGGCTTTAATCGGTTGAAAGGAATACCAAACATCACAAACCTTAGCACACAAATGATCAACAAACACAAGTGCAAATACATTTAAACTCATAGCAGTGCAACTCAAATTTAAAAGTAGAAACAATAATATAAAATTGATTTAATTTTATATATTTTCTCAATGGTGTAGTTGTCACCATGACAACAGAATGACAATTTTCTGAGGAAATATCTACCAAGTGCTCGGATATAATGCTAAGTATTGGCTTGCCAGTTGATGATAAAGAAGCAAATTAATTGGTTGTTAAAATAACACTCTGCTTTGATTAATTAAAGTCAAATTCAGATATTCAGTAATGATATTACCATAACTATCAAATGGCCGGCCTTGTGATTAAATAGGACAATGCAAAATCTCCGTAATATATAGTAATAACTTAATATTCAACAGAAAGTTGAAATAGTTTTCATTTGCGTTATAGTAAATTTCAGCAAAACGTGATGCCAAGTTCTTCTCTGGTCAATCATCAGAATGTCGCCCGGAAGAATTATGTACCACGCTATAATCACTTAATTACGCCCAGTTCTCGGGTCAAACACATGAATATCTGTTATGAAACACCTGTCGTACAAGCAGAATCTCGTTAATTATTTTCATATGTTCAACCTGTGTAATGTAATTTGAAGTTATGGTGTATTGTTAAACTAAGTTAGTTAATATCGTTTACGTCGGTGTCATTATCATTATCATCAAGATCATCATCATCATCACCAGTTTGACGAAATTAAAACCTTAGCCATAGCACCGAATAGCAACTGGAAAAAGGCAATCACGTTCATTTTAAGATTTGATACCAGACGCCAATGAACAAACGAGAAGTAAAAAATAAACCAATAAAGAAATTTTGGCATCGTCTTTGTGTCGATTGGCAGGAGTTGCTTTCAATACCTGGCTCATTTGTTTTAATGACGTTGAATATATATGTTACTGAATCGTGAATATAGCTCGTGGATATTTTGGGAAACATCATTTTATTATAAAATCAAATCATGACACTTTAGTTAGTGCAGGTAATGTCTTCGTCAGAAAAAAATAAGCAAAACAAACTTGGGATGCTTATTATATGAAAGTGTTAGTATATGTAATATGACGATACTCTTGTTGATGATGACGACGATGATGATGATGATGAGTGACGATGGTGATGGTAGTGATGATGTCGGTTTAATAATGGTCACGGCCGTGTCGAAGGTGACTGAGGACCAAGATTATAACATATATATGCGATATTAAAATATCAACGTTTCATAATTTGAAACATGTCTATATTTCTGAATTATCAGGCAACTGAATTAAATTCGCATTCAAACCGTTATGTTAAGTTTATAGGATTACCGAGCTTATACTAATAGCCCTTGATGTGATCCCACCTATCCTGACATCAGCCATACATCGGCCGGAGTTGCACTTAAATAAGAATTTCCTTCTTCACTTATAAACACTCACGTATTTATGTGTTCTCATGGCAGCCGACATTTGATTTTCGCTTCAAATCTATACCCAACTATTTTAATTCATATTATATTCATACAAACACTAATGAAGAAATAAATAACAGACACCACATTTCAATAAACCAACACATTTGGTGACCTAATCGTTGGATGAAGCCTGTGTTGTATTGACGTTTATAATCCAATAATCCAGTCAAATCGCTACCTTGATATTTTCACCCAAGTTTCGACTCGCCTGTTGAGTATATGAGCATTTCATGGAACAAACGGAGCCGATCAAACGACGATAACACTCAGTTAAAGAACATCTTAATATATCTACCGTCCCCAAGGTCCAATTGACGTCTTCTTCAAATCTCGAGATAAGCCATTTCTGACATTATCTCGTAATACATCTTGTTTATATTTTTCAAATGAAACCCCAGGAGGCTAAAATAACCCTTGTCAGTCTCGAACGATATTATACGCGTGTTTATATAGTGTTTCTTGTGAATATAAATTAATAATTGCCACAAAAATATGTTCCAGTTGTTTATTCGAATGTACC
Source organism: Dreissena rostriformis (assembly GCA_007657795.1). Classification (NCBI taxonomy): domain Eukaryota; kingdom Metazoa; phylum Mollusca; class Bivalvia; order Myida; family Dreissenidae; genus Dreissena; species Dreissena rostriformis. Next base: position 42,278 of record VMBQ01002194.1, read on the forward strand.
TATGACAGCTTATACCTAAAAAGTCCCGTATAATCGTTGTTTTAATATATCATTTTATTGAAGGCAGTTGGAATACAGAATCACGAGCAGTGATTATGACAAATATGTTTAATAAAAATTGCATGACATTTGATAAAAACAGTTAAATAAGTTATTGAAAAAAAAAAATATTTTTAGTGTAAACGTTTGTTAACGCCCTTCTTGTAAGCATGGTTATTTTAACATTCATTATTAACGTGCAAATGTTCTATGTAATACGTCATGAACATTTCAGGAAAGGATGCTTTTATCTCAGACAAGTCACCCACAAACAAAAAGCACACAAACGTTTAAATGACAACATAACAATATAAGTGTTATTAGCGTTGATGCATTAAAGATTATTTAACCCAGTTCCATCAATATTGTTCACATGTATAGTCGGCGGCGCAGTTTGGTGTTGGCTTATCTGTAGCAAAAATATTATTTCATATGGGATAGGCAACTATAGAAGCAGCAGAGATGTGTTCTGTCTTAGCTCAAACACGTTAATAAATTAGTGTATTTATAGCAAAACTGGCAAAACTAGCAACACCCAACCGACCACTTAACTACATCTGGTTACAAAATAATATGAACTATATAATATCATAAACTCGGATTGACATAAACATGTACCACTTGGACCACTGAAAGAATTCGCTAATGTATATTTATAACAATCCAATTGTATTAACTCGTTAAGAGCTTCTACAGAAACCATTTTAACAAATAACCATATCTAACCATAATTAGGTAAGTTAACACGTGGCTTAATTATACGTTTCTATTTTCCTTCATGTGGTTGTGGAAAGGATTATTTTGATATCAAATGCAAGTACACGCGCGTAGCTTTCATTTGTAGGACGCTATATGTTCCGAAATAGGCTACTCTGGGACGATACTTTTCGTACATGCATTAAGTCCTGTTTTTACAGAGCGCGGCTCAAATACTAAGGATCATAGTGAAAATAATATGTTACTGAGGGTATGACGATAGTGATAATGATCATGATGGTGATATGATGACTTTGATAATGATGATGATGATGATGGGGGTGGTGATCAAGATGTTTATGATGATGATGAGAATGAGAATGTTGATAAGGACGTTAACAAAATAGTATATGATGATGAGGGTATCACAATGAAAAGGATGATAATGATGTGGTAATGTTTATATTAAATGCTACAAACGAATGTTATGATATGGAGGAGGAGGAGGAGGGGGAGGGGGAGTGGGANGGAGAGGGAGGAGGAAGAGGAGGAGAATGAGGAGGAGGAGCAGGAGGAGGAAGAAGAAGAAAATTGTTGATCACATTAGATATATGGTACCAAATCACTTCCTTAGAATTGTAAAGAGTTAAATTGTGTAATTGAAACCAGAACCCATTGAACAACCGAGAAAGAGAAGTTTGAACATACCAAGCAGGAAGTGGAAGTTGTGTTGGCATATTTGCTATGCTTTATTGGACATTATTTTCTGTCAAACAATAGTTCATTTTATTTAATGACTTTGTTTAATATGTCATATAATCGGCGGTATTAGCTAATATTTAGTTTGCGATACATCAGGTGTTCATTCTATTAAAACAATACACTTTATTTAGTGCAAGTTATGTCTGTTCCGCATGTTTAATACGCCTAACAGACAGTACTGAATACAGTCGTAAGAACGTGTTCTTTAAATGACCCGATTATTTGATGTAGGTGGTTGCGGGTGGTATAGGATATGATTCTGAAAAGCTCGCATTTGATGATGCTGTTATTTATGGTGATGGTAATAATTGTGTAGACGAGGCAGAGCTTGGACGAGTTAATAAAATAATCATATAATTATTAAAGACGCCGACGGTGTTGGTGGTTATGATGTTATTTACTGATGTTAATGACCGTGTCTAGAGTAGATCACGATTATGTAAAATGTCATAAGCATACAATTTCGCCAACCAATGATATTATACATGCTGTTTAATATGTCTAACTTATGTTACCACCTATGCTCATGTTCATGCTGTTATATTAGGTATAAAGCAGTACAGAGCGCAAATAGCTTGTATGTGATCCCAGCCACCAAGGAATCAGCCGAACATCGACAGTGGTCGCAGTTACACTTTGCGCATTATCGTTTAAGCATCTAACTGTTAGAGAATATGTTATCTAAATGTCATTAGTTGAGTTACAGAAATACCGGTTCGGCCAGTTGTTCTAATTTATTAGCCGATTATTTCACCATTTACTCGTGTATTCGTGTATTTGGCATAGCGAAACAAAGGGTTGTTAGGCTGTTTTTGTGTTCTAGTTTTTGGTAAAGAAATACGTAAAATACGCAATCTGAAGAAACGTAATAATACACCTACCAATTCCATCTTATTCTAAATAAAATATGATTACTTGTTTGTTTCTTTTTCTTAAAGTTAGCAGACGTTTGTTTTTCGAAATTAAGCCATAACCCTCATGTTTTTGTTTATACAATTACTATTAATTCAATACCAATTAATGAAGAAATAGTACTACAATCAGCAATAAGCAACTCCAGATATAAACAAAATCCGATTCCTAATAAAACGCCATCCGTTCTAGAACATCTTAAAATGGATTCGGATCCCAGGGTCTTAATAACGTCAACGAAAAATCTCAAGATAATCATTCTGACATTATCTCGTTATACATGTGTGTATATATTTTCAATGAAACCCCAGGGAGTCGACAATAACCCTTGTCAGTCTCGAAAGGTTTAATATGCGTGTGTATACCGTGTAGTTTGGGAATACAACATTTTCGAGAACTTTATTGTTGTGTTTGCATCCATGGCGGGTTAATCATTTATAAGCGTTATTCAAATTTATATGAAAGCCGAATGTAGACAGAATCATGAGTAACGATAATGAGTAATACATTTTATATACATGACAACATAAAATCAAGAAGTTAAATCAGTCTGATGGAAAATAAAATGCAATATTAGTTAGAGGTTGTTTTAACTCCATTTCTGGTTGGCATGGTAATTGCAATATTAAACATTAACATACGTACTATGTAATGTGCCGTGAACATGTCAGAAAAAAGAATCCTTTTACTTCATACTAGTCATTCAAAAACAAAAATGAAACGCACATATTAAATGTATGAAATATCATCAGCTTGTGTAAATATTGTGTAAAATAGCGTTGTTGTTCTTGCATGAAAGACTTTTGAGTTTAATTCAGTCCCATTATTATGTTCTATAAAGTAAGGCGTGGTTAAGGAGCTTAGGTATCTTATAAAGAACTAAATTACGCTGCGGAACGGAAACCCAGTCATTAGTATTGTAATTTATATAAAGGAATAATGAAATATTATTTTAAAGAATATTCAGGGTAGACATTATTGTTCTGATGTTTGATTTAGGTCTGACATATAGAAATAGGAAGAAAAATAAAATATCAAACATCAGAACAAGACGCCCAGACGAATAATGAACCACGCTATCATCACTTAATTACGCCTTGTTCCCAGGTCATATGCAAAAATAGCTTTTAATTAAACACCTGACTTCTGATCTGTTTTGATTCATCACACAATAGTGTGGTGTCAACTCAAAGTGGTATTATCTCGTGTAAACAAATTCTTACAACCCTTCATGTAATGAATTGTCCAAATGGCACATTCGTAATTAAATTTAAACAATTACCGAAAAGTTGTCTTTGATAATATCGATACAACTATTTGTAATCAATCTTTAATATAATGTAGGATGATTAATTATAAAAATCGTATACAAAACATATAAAGCTTTTTAAAAACTAACATTTTGATTCAAACCAAACTACACATCTGTGCTCCACAGAAATTATGTCCTGATGTTTCTTGTATATTTGCTCCAGACGGCGTACTGATTTTCCTCATATCGTTATCAGGAACAACGATAACACATTAAAAACCTTTATACACACGTGTTAATGTGTAACTATCAGGTCGATTACAATTGTTTTATAATTAGTATCAGTTTGTTTGTTATTCCCAATTACACGTAAATAGAAATAGAGACCATACACTGCTAATCCATCTTCTTCGTAAGATCTCTTCCTTTGCAGCATCGCTTACTTTATTCACAGCAGGTGACCATTTGCAAACAACAAGCCAGAAAAATGCAAACAGACATAACAAGATCGATGCTTTCTTATAGCTAAGATGCATCAATAAAGAGACAGATATAGTAGTGTATATACAATATAATGGACTAACTCTGGTATTTATTTTAATATACTTTAACATACATACATACTTATTAGCTTAAACAATCTACTCTGTGATGTAGCATAATCAGTCAGAGTATTTTATTGAGCAATGAACACCAGGTTTATACAAAACATTAATTGACATTTGGATGACATGTACCTTGAGTACAGTGTCGTATTTTTGACCAAACGTTTAGGTAACGCCATCCTCAAAGCACATCGAAGCTCATCTGAAGTCATCGCCCTTTATTACCTCTTTAAGAGCTTTACATCTGAAACTGCTGAACATATTGGCATATCTAAACCTGTAAACAAGTTCCTTATTTGGCAATTCTAATTCACTTCATGTGACGTGATAAGGATGAAAAGATCGTACTTCTTATACACAGTAGACGCATGCAGATTAGCTTCTATGAAGAAACACAATGTGTGACGCTTTATATTTATGCTCAAAACAATGTCCCGTTTTCTTTTGAGTCTATTCTTGCAAAGTAACAACATAAACAGCATGTTCAACATGATTGCGAAATAACAAGGCAAAGCAATTGTTGTTCAATTTGTTCTATTTGAGTTACTCCAGAAACTATTAAACATAAATATTTGCATAGCTCAACATGTACAGGTGGCTCATCTGGCAATATCTAATTATCTTCATGCGGGAGTAGTGAGAATGATTTTGACATCACATATCCAAGAAACGCGCATATCTTGCATCGCGGCCAGTATCTAGACAACCCCTACGTAGTTCTAAGATCCATTCGCAGCTCCAGCACGGAAGAAGCAGATACGATGTATTCACTTATTCTTAAAGGTTTTCACCACGTTTATATATTTATTTTGAACTTAAACGTCAGACATTATACGGCCCTATTGTATTGGTGGATGTGAGCTAGACATGATGGTTGACAGCCACTCTATATTGATAGAAATGAAATGAAATGGACCTGAACAGGTTTGCAAACAACGTTTCAATGTGTCCGAACGTTTTTAATAATGTAACACACCGTGTTCCTTATTTGAAAACTACAAATGTTAAATTATCATCCAGGTAACACTGTTATTATAGTGTAATATTGATATTTACAGTAAAACACTGTCTATAATCTGATGATAAATTGCTTGTGGAAGTGTTCATACATTATGTTTTGTGATTTGGTCCGGTTTTTTGGTCCGTTTCAAGAGGGGACTGCGTTCAGGTTTTATCTAGCAAGAATTAGACATGTATCAATTGTCTTACAGTATGTATGTGTGGAGGTTCATTGTGCGCATATGCATTTTAATTAAAACAAACTGTAAACTCGCCTTTCAAGAAGTATGTCAGCTTATATAAAGTTTCTACGCATTGTACAGATTTTTATGCCCACGAAGGGATGCATATAACTTCGAAACTTCCGTCACTTCGTCAATGCGTCATTCCGCACTTTTTCCACGCTACGCTCATGTATGTGCCCAGTTTAATTTAGCGGGGTCAACCGTGTAAGATGGACAAATGTGTTGTTTAAAATGTGTCTTATTAATGTTTGACCTTGTTCCTAAGTATTCCATGTAACTACTCAAAGGTTGATTGATTTAACATCATATTTGTAAATAAAAAAAACTCATATGATTAATGACGAAATGTAATATGACAAAAAACACCAATAAATAAGGACAATAATTAAAGATAAAACAAGGCCAAAGAGTCTTTGTCGCCGCCATGTAGAAACTGCGTTTGTTTCGTTTAAAGACGTTAGGATTATCCGGGTACAGGCGTGTTGCATTTTATACAAGAAAACATAAGATACCGGTTCAAGCTTCGAAATTAGCTTCTTGCTCCCTTAAACAACATTAATTCCAATGAAACATATGTAACCTAACTAATTCGACGCAATTCCCGCCAAAGACTGATGTTCATACAAAACCGTGCCAATTATTTTTTCACTGGCTTCAAAAACATATCAATTTACTTAAATTCCCGAATACGATTTACATCATCCCATCAATGAATAATCTTAGCGTTTGTCTCACATGCAGCTTGAATAATGGTAAAGCGATAGGTCGGGTTTTAATCAAAATACACCGTCGTGTTACTTATGTGCCATATGGCATTCAAAGGAGATCAGAACGTTTTCTTATGTTCTTCTTATGTTCATCAATGACATTTCTTTACGCGTAATTTTAATTTCTGAAATCCAAGAGACATGGAATCAACTGTTCTTTTAATATTGGTGAGCATCGTTATTATCATCATCATCATCATCATCATCACGTTGAAAATCTTTGTTATAAGCTTAGCCATAGCACCAAATAGCTAATGGAAAAAGCCAATAACGTACATTTTATGATACCGGAATCAATGGAACCAACGAGAAACAGAAGCTTATAAAGAATTAACCAATAGAGAAATTCCTTTGGCAGCATCGTTGTGTTTCTATGTCAACGAGTTTCGTTCAATAAATAGCTCATCGTTGAATGTGTTACTGAATTCGTTAGTATTAGCTATTAGATATTATATTATACAATCAAAACATGGCAATTTATTGAGTACAAGTAATGTCTGTTTTAGTAATAATTATGCAAAACGAACTTGAGACGCTTATTATATGAAGGTGGCAGTTAATGTGATAAGATAATACTGCTGTTTTATTGATGATGAATGACGATGGTGATGGTGATGATGATGTTGGTAAAATAATGGTCACGCCCGTGTCGATGGTGATTGAGGATTAAGATTATAAAACATATATGAGATATTTAAATATGTACAACCCATGATATGAAACACGATGGACATATATATAATAT